>JAOTRH010215507.1:0-10726 GCA_034768845.1 Heliamphora exappendiculata
TTTCTATTTTTACACTCTGTTTTATTTGAATGATTTGGAGAAAAAAAAAAAAAGAATAGAATTTTTTCATGAAAAATTACTTGTATAGTTTGTTAAATAAAATAAAAATAAAAAGAATTGAAAAAAAAATAGAGAGAAAGAATATTCTCTTAAAACTCGCTTTTCAAATATCACTAAATTAGAAAAATTTAAAGAGAAAAAAAATGAATATCTATTTTTATAACGAAAAATTAGTATTAGGTTCTTAAAATAGTGGTGATTTTATTTTTATCAATTAATAAAATTTTTAATGCGCGAGATTCAGTTTTAACATACGAGATCAAATTGGACTCTAGAACAGATAAATTTATCTGTGCATTTTTAAAACATGTATAAAGTACACAGATAAATTTATCTGTCTTAAATAAATAAACATACAGATAAATTTGTCTGTATACTTTATAAGTGTTTTAAAAAATACAGATAAATTTATCTATTTTGCATAAATAAGTATACAGATAAATTTATTTGTGTGCTTTATACAGATAAATTTATCTGTGTATTTTATATGTAGTTTGAAAAAGTACACAAATAAATTTATTTATCTTACATAAATAAGCATACAGATAAATTTATTTGTATAATTTATACGTGTTTTAAAAAGGCACAATGTTCTTTATATAGATAAATTTATCTGCCTATTTATTTATGCAAAACAGATAAATTTATATATAGATAAATTTATCTGTTTTACATAAAATAAAATGACAAATAAATGTATCCATATACATTACATATAAATTTATATGTGTTATAAGCAATTAGATCTCGCGCGTTAAAAATTTTGTTGATAAATTTTACGTGTTAAAACTTATTTTTTTTAAAATTTTGACTAAAAATCTCTTTTAATAATATCTAATTATTCATCTAAAAATGAAAAAATAAAAAAATAATGACAAAAATAAAATTATTTTTATAAAATAATTAGTACAATTTTTTTCTTTTGTTTTATAAAATTTATTTAAACAAGAGTAAAAATAAATTATTTTATTAGTAATTTTAAAAAAATATAATCATTTTATTTCTTTTTTTTTATTTTATAACTTAAGAAACAAGTAAACATAATCTTACCGTTAAGTCACCGCACCTCTTTCCTCTCTTTCTCTCTCATCCGTCGCGCATCTTCTTCTATCAGCAACTGGCTCCGCCACAACCTACCACCGTTTACGGCGGCGACACCACCTGATTAGACATGATTTGAAGCGGCAGCAGACCGGTTGCGAAGATGGGGGCGTCGCTGTCGAACTTGACCGAGCCGAACGGTTCAGCCAACGGCGGAGGGCCAGGGCTCGGGGACATACCGGAGGGCTGCGTGGCCCGCGTCTTCCTCCACCTGTCTCCGCCGGAAATCTGCAATCTCGCGCGACTCAACCGCGCCTTCCGCGGCGCCGCGTCCTCCGATTCCGTCTGGGAAACGAAGCTCCCCCCGAACTACCAAGATCTGCTCGACTTAATTCCTCCGGAGAGGTCCCGAGATCTTTCCAAGAAGGACATCTTTGCTCTCCTCTCTCGCCCCGTCCCTTTCGACGATGGAAATAAGGCAGGTGTTCTCTCCACCTTATCTAATTCTAATTCTAATTTCGATGAAATTACACAGGGGATCAAGGTTTGGTGCTTTCCCACCCCTTTAGGTGGGTTTGAGAATTAGTTTTTTACTTTTTATTTTTTTGCCTGTGTAGTACTTGGAATGATGAGAGTTAGGATTTTGATCGATCTTAATTTGGGTTTGAGTGTTGGTGGTCTCCTAATGGGATATTAGGTTTTAGTTGAGTTTCTTCTTTTGGTTGAAATGTTTTTATGGGTTTCGTGATTGTAAATGACAATCTTTATTTGTCTTAGTTTGGGTTTCAAAGTCAGGTGGTTTCTATTCGTCTTCTCTTGTTAATTTTATGTTTTGGGGGAATTTAGACATTGGGGTTTATGGGAAGCTTTTTCTTCAATGAGTATATTACTGCTTTGTTTGTGTTTTATGGATTCGTGGAACAGGTTCATTGTTTTGGGTTTATGATTGAAAATGACAATTTTTAGTTGTCTTAGTTTACGTTTCGAAGTCAGTTGTTTTTTTCTATTAGTATTCTCTTGTTAATTTCATGTTTAGTTTTGGGGGAATTTGGAAATTGGGGTTTTTGGACATCTCTTAGTTTTTTTGATGAGTATGTACTCCTGATTTTGTGTTTTATGGTCGTGTGATGCAAAATAAAGTTTTGGTTCAGTTCTTATTTGGTTGGCTTTGTTTTCGTGGTATTGCTTTTTTTTTTTTGAGGGGGAGGCTAAATACAGGTTTATTGTTTTGGGTTTGAAGTCTTCGCTATATACTGATCTTCTTTTTTGGGTGTGTGAGGTTACAGGAAGTATGGTTGGATAGGGTTACAGGAAGGGTTTGCATGTCAATTTCAGCAAAGGGGATGGCAATAACTGGCATTGAAGATCGAAGATACTGGAATTGGATTCCTACGGAAGAATCTAGGTTAGACTCTAAACAATCTGAATCTTATTCCACAAGTACTATTATGTCGGTTAATGCCTCTTGTTTAGCTATTAGGAAAATATTAGCAATGCCAGCATATTTTTCTGTGAAATTAACCAATCTTCATTATTGTCTATTTGGTTCCAAGGTAAAATATTTGGAATCATCCTTTTAGGAGTTTGTGTTCCATTTCATTGGAGAAACAATGTGCTACTAATGGTTTGCCATGTCCTTTTTTCTTATTTTAAAATGTTCCATACCATATTGTTGGTTTGATCTAATAGACGGGGATAATTATCTTGTTGACTCATCTGAAGCCTTCATTGCCCTTTTAAACCTTACCTGGCCTTTTTTTCTTTTCATTTGCTAAATGTATAAACCAATCAGTAAAGCTTAAAGGTATACATTATTGGTGCTACTTGGAGTCATAGAACTGTTTCTTTTTAATATTGTCCCTGTTTCAGTGTAACTATGAAATTGTATTTCAACATGGCGATGGTGGTGACGATGTCACGAGGCTTTTCGGGATCTCTGATCACAAGATGTGATGGAAAGTATCATTATCGAAAATAGATTTGTTGAACAAGGCATTTTAGTGGTGAATGTGAGGGTGGCGGTGCCACCATATATATATGGTGGCAGTGCCACCATAGATAATTAACTGCCACCATAGATAATTTGGCGAGCATATATATATATATATACATATATATATATATATATATATATATATCTTTATCTTTACTTCCTTACTATATATGAAAACGGAAGGAGTTGCCGTTTTTTTTCTCCTTGCCTGTTCACACCTAAACCGGTTTCCTCTCAATTCTTCACTGGCTGGTAAAAGGAAATAAAAAAGGCCCTTGGCTTCTTCTCTAACATGTTTATCATTGTGTCCCTCTTAAGACTCTATTTTATAAGTTTTGAGTAATTACACGACGATAATCCGATTCGTTCATCTTTTAGGTCCTATATAATAGATCATTTATGCAAAAAATCAGTCTAATTGAATATTGATAGATATGTAAATAAATAGTATTATATTTTATCAAATGAACCCACTTTTTTTTTTCTCCTTGCCTGTTCCTGTTTCCTCTTAGTTCTTCACCGGCTGGTAAAAGGACAAAAAATAGGCCCATTGCATCTTCTCTAGCATGTTTATCATTGTATCCCTCTTAAGACTCTATTTTATAAGTCTTGAGTAATTACACGACGATAATTCGAATCGTTTATATTTTAGGTTTTATATAATAGATCATTTATGCAAAAAATCATTCTGATTGAATATTGATAGATATGTAAATAAATAATATTTTATGTTATCAAAGGAACGGTTTAAAACTAAAATTGTTCATTTTGTACAATAAACTGTCATTTATTTATATATCTATCAATATTTGATCAGACCGATTATTTGTTAAATGATCTATTATATAGAACCTACAAGATGAATGATTTAGATTATCGTTATAGACATACTCAAAACCTATAAAACAGAGTGTTTCACACCGGAAAAAAATAGTCCTTCACACCATACAAAAATGTCCCCAAAGCTATTATTTTGCTTGCTTAACCTATTTTCCCCAAGTTTAGAACCGTAGATAGGGGTGTGTACGGATTGAGTTGGGGTAAGTGGTGATAAAATTTTCAACAAACTCACTTTTGGCGAATAATTATTTTTTTAATCCACTGCTAACACCCTCATTATCAAAATTAGCGGATTGAATGATATCAAAAATTAGCGGATTGAATGATATCTTTTGGTGGTTTTAACTTAGAGATTATTTTTTTAAAATTTGTTCTCTAAAAATTAAAAAATCTATTGTAATTTTCTCTCTCTCTCTCTCTCTCTCTATATATATATATATATATATATATATATATATATAACACATCAATCAAGAGACCAAGTAAAAATAAATACGCTTTTTTTTCTTCTTAAATACTCAAATAAGGAACATACTTCTCTTTTTTGGAGTACTAAATGCACTTATTGTTTCTTTTTCTTATTTATTATTCGAGTTGTAACAGAAAAAGGAGCTCTTGACCCAAACAGATTGAGTAAATTTATTCAGTCACATAAGTTATGTTCCTAAAATATGCCTTGAGGCTTTTGATTTGATTGGATTGGATACGGGAATTAGTCATCAAAATTGAGTATCAAGGTTTTTACATACCTAATAAACCTAAATTAGCCCAATTGATCACTGTGCCCAGCTATGTATTATCCCTGGCTAAGTATAAATCTCATTTAAATACACCCTAGGCACATATATCACTGAATAGCCTAGCCACAATCCTCGTTTAAGTACATAAAAAAGTTAGAAAATAGAATTTTAAGAAAAAGTGTTTTGAAATATAGATTCGTGTAAAAGTTTATGTAGAAAATTTTATCACAGTTGTGATTTGTAAAAGAGTATGGAAGGAAATATGCAAAAAAAAAGATAAGAACACAGAGAAGTGAATAAGTTATTTTTTAAAATTTCTTGTCATTTTTCTTTTTCCATTAATGAATCTCTCCACAAATTCATAATCCAAACACAACCTTCGTGTAATGAAAGGTCTCCTACTATAATACTTAAGAGTTCTTTGGCCTACTATAAGTGGAATTATTTATCTTATCGAGTTTAGGTCTAAAAAGCTTGTTGACTTTTTTGAAGTTTTTTTCGTTTTTTCTAATATTTTACGTTTTTTTGACTTGGATTTTTTTACTTTTTACTTTTTTTTTTTGTGACGAGAAATTTTTTAAAAGTATGCCCATTCAGGTAAAAGTTGAATTCCTTTTACTAAAGACAAAAAATAGCCACAAAAACCTAAAAGCCTCTTAAGTTGGCTCTGGCCTTTTATATTCTGGTTACGATTTTCCATTTTCTTGATCCTTCGTGATGAAAAAAATCTAGAAAGTACACTCAACAAAAAACACATATTAAAAAAACAAGACCAAAATCATGTAAAATTTAATAACTTCTCCCATCGCTACTGCATAATGATGTGACGGTAGGGTTTATGGTTTCTATATTGTGTTTGATAACCACACAGTTAGTGTTGATTATCAAGGGAAAGGACCTGTAATGTAATTTTTTTGTAGTTGTTATGAAATGTTTGGTGTTGGCTCAAGTGTTACTTCAATTATCGAAAACCCAGAAAGGCCACCATAGTCAAACACTCACGACACAGAAGCTGCAATTATCAAGGACTAGCATTGTCAAACAAACAAAAACTGTTGTCATTAAATAGTAAACACAACCATTTTCCAAAACAAAAAGTTGTAGTTCAGCCATGAGTAGCAGTCCTGGCTTGTCTCCTTGCCCTTATCTTCTGAAGAACGCATGATAGAGTAGGCCCTCCTCTCCTCCCACCACCAGTAGTTGCAACATCCTTTCTTCCATACGTACATAATTTGGTGGGCTGAGATGATGTCTTAGTTCTTGCATTGGTAGTACCAGCAGCACTACTAGATAGAGTAGGCCCTCCTCTCCTCCCACCACCAGTAGTTGCAACATCCTTTCTTCCATACGTACATAATTTGGTGGGCTGAGATGATGTCTTAGTTCTTGCATTGGTAGTACCAGCAGCACTACTAGATGGTGGTGGTGGCTGGGATGCTGCATGTGAGGTTTGAGCACCGTGGGATTTTGAAATGCGCACAACCAACATTGGCACAAGTCAATGGAGTATGTGTCCAATTTGCAAAAATACATAATTAGATATGTCAAAAAACATAAAATTGGACTATGGAATAAATTTACCTTTATAAGCTTGACCTTTTAATGAATCCTGTTTTCACATTGTGCCCAATTTGCAAGCATTTGGCACAAGTCACATTCAGTTCCTAGAGGTTTTGTATGGATTCTTGGGCTTATCTGCTTGTCTGCCCATCAACTTCTTTGGTCTACCTTGTAACTACTTTGCATTTGGTGAATTCCGAGGTGGCAGGACAGTTAATACGTATTCATGCATATCTGGGACTGGATGAATCATGTAAAATAAGTGGCCAAGTAGGTGGATTTCTTGTAATGCGGGTGTAAAAAGTTTGTCATGATTTTTTTGAATAACACTTATTGCATGGCAACAAGGAACACCCCCCACCCCATCTTTAAATCCTAACTCCTGCGGCTGCATGATTTAGTACTTAGGTGCACAATATATCGTCTATCAAAATGTTCTAACTCAATTTCCAGCTGACCACACTATGTTGCAAAACAGTTCTTCTATTCCACCCTATACTTTTCAAGCTTCTCTTGGATGTTAGAACAAATGTCACATGGATACTTCTCCATGCTACTCTTCTTTAATTGAATCCTCTGCATAAACTTCCTCCTTATCCACCCAAACATGGATATTACTGTTTGGTCTTTGGCTTCAAGGGTGTAAGAGTTGAATGACTTGGACATATTGTTGACAAGTATGTCACTTGTGGAGAAATGTGACCTTGCCTTGCCCACAATGTTGGATTTATTCCCCTTGACCACTTTGGAGTTGTCTTCTTGTTACCCACCTTTGGGATATGAAGCATGGATACTTCAAAATAGGCCCTGTATGTGTTATCGGATATGAATACACACCCGATATGACATGATATGTATTCGATACATCAAATAAGTATTCAATAATTTAGTTTTTAGTTTTTTGAATTTTGGATATAGCTTGGATGCGTGTAGGTTACGGGAGGATACGTGAGGGATACGAGAAAGATACGACGGGAATACGCAAAGTTCCAATTTTTTATATTTTTTAATTTTCTTTGAGTATTGTTTGCTTTTATTTCTTAATTTGTTATATGTTTTACTATACTAATTTTAATATGTGATAAAATTGTGATTTATTCTTCTTTGTTTGTTATTTCAACATTCTATTATAATGTTCTGATTACTTGTTAAGCTAGATTGTAACAACAAAATGAATTTAATCCCACTTTTAGTATTGTTTTAAAAATTATACAATACTAAACATTATAGAAATAATATTTTTTTACAATTGTAACCTAGTCGTCTCTGCATCATACTTTTTTTGAAATTTTCCTTTATGGTGCACTTAGGTCTAACAACTATGGGGAGATATGCGGTTATTTTTATACATTAGGGGAGGCTAATGTTCACATGGCCCAAACCATGGGGTCAAAGTGAAATTTGCCTAGTTATTAAATATGCTAAGCAAGTTCTTACATTTGTGTTTTTTGGCTGAACATAGTATGCATGGTGATCAGAAACTATAAGAATGAAATGGGAAGACGTACGGGAACAGGTGGTTTGATTGAGTTGTATAGTTTATTGAATAGGTAGATTTTCAGGGACTGGTAAATATAAATTATCATCTCCTAGCGTTTTATTGAAGAGCTTTTACCAGTTTTCTCATCAAGTTTTGCTTGACTAGTGTATGGTAGCTAGAATGGACTATTTCCTACTGTAGTCAGGGCTTCCTTGGGTTAGGATTTTGGCTAAAACTTGACACTGTGTCACATTAAACGGTCGCAGTTGGATGATTCTGAATTGAAGTGACGGCTAAGTTCACCATACTTGAAGGCACCAGTCTCTTTGTTGCTGTGATTCCTTGGTTGGACAGGATCTAGATTGTTTGCTAGGTGCAGGGCTTTAGAAAGGTCTTCTGTGAGCTCCTTTGGGGAATGGGGGATGTGCAGAAGTCTTAGGAGTTGGATTATTCAGAATTGAAGTGATGGGTAAGTTCACCATACTTGAAGGCAACAGTCTCTTTGTTGCTGTGATTTTGCTTGGCTGGACAGGATCTAGATTGTTTGCTAGGTGCGGGGCTTTAGGAAGGTCTTCTGTGAGCGCTCCTTTGGGGAATGGGGGATATGCAGAATTCTTAGGAGTTGGATGATTCTGAATTGAAGTGATGGGTAAGTTCACCATACTTGAAGGCAATAGTCTCTTTGTTGCTGTGATTTTGCTTGGCTGGACAGGTCCTAGATTGTTTGCTACGTGCGGGGCATTGGGAAGGGCTTCTGTGAGCTCCTTTGGGGAATGGGGGATATGCAGAAGTCTTAGGAGTCAACAGATCAGAAAACTGGACTTAATCCAGGTTTCATTTCCAGCAAATAAAAGGGAATGACAAAGTAAAATGGTATGTGGGGACACTGCCTTGGCTGTTCATGATTACAATAGACTGAAATAACTCGTGCTATAAGTAATGTCTAGTAAAAGAAGGGGCATTTGTTGGTGTCATAACTATTCATTTGTCTGAAAAAGTGGTTGGATATTAAGCATTATTTTCCCTGTTCTTCTTTGCTAGATTAGCTCATAACTTTTCTTCTCATCCTCTATTAAATTGAGAATCGTAACATCTATTATTCTTCTTTTAGAGAAAAGAGGAAAAAGAGATGATGTTAGTTCCGACTTCCAAGCATCAAATAGTTGCTGGTCAAAACTGACAAATCCATTTAAGTACTCTAAGGCTGGATTCTACTATAGTCGTGACTTATTTTTGGAACTGTCAATACCAACAAATTATGCATGGACAACATAATCTTATGCGCAATGTATATATCTTTTTTCCCTCAATCTTTCAATAGATTCAACATCTAGCAGGTTATTGTTTGATGCGATACACATACATGTGTTGTTTTAGAGTTCGCTTTTACTGTAATAGTAACCAAAATTGTTGTTGCATAGTTTGCTACAAGTGAATATTGTGAAGCAAAATCCCACATCGCATGAGTATAAAAGTAATGTGCAATGTTTAAGCGTGAGGGCACCTTCACCTCAATAGTTAGTTTTTTGGGTTGAGTTCTACCCAATACCGTGTAACAAGGTATTAGAGCAAGTTGTGCAAAGTTTTTTGGATTGAGTTCTATCAAATACCGTGTAACAAGGTATTAGAGCAAGTTGTGCAACTCTAAGTTTCAAACCCTAGCCACTAGCGACTCCATCGGAGCAAATTTTGGCCGCTACCGACCTCTTCGGAGCAAACACTAGCCGCCTTCCACCTTCGATGTTGTTTTACTCTGTTCCTTCGCAGTGACGACTTCCTCTCTTACTTCATCATTGACCAGTACCGACAACCCTTTCAAAGCCTCCGATCAGTGTCGGCAACGTCGTTGGAAGATTTGACCCTTCAGATGCGACATTGTTCGTATCATCGCAAGATTTATTACCCTAGCACACTGTTTTCCATGTTCGTCGCCGACCATCATCGATCAGCATACCCGATGTTTCAAAAACCTCAATAGCTACCGGTCGTCATCTTCTTCATCGCCAACTTTGCTTGACCTCTTTGGAGCCATCAACAAGTATTGGTGACCTCGTTGAAGACTTCGACCATCTCTGGCGACCTCGCTGGACCCTTCAACCAACTCCGGTGACCTAGTCGGAGCTCTCAATCAGCACTAGCAACCTTGTCAGATGTCTACTTCGTTGTAGCGGTGCGACTGGTCTTCGGCTTTTTGACTCTCATAAGCTCCCTTACATTTTGTTTTTTCTCTTTGGCCTTTGCAATGACATTTGGTTCTCGGATTCTTTACGACTTTGTTGGAGCCTCATTTTGCTTTGTTCTCTGGTGTTCTTTCTGGTTTTGATCTTATTAGTTTTATTATGATTATAATTTTTTTATTATTATTATTATCTGGTGTGGTTGGGTACACCATATCTTATTATGTGGTATTGTTGTTCTATAAATAAAACGGTTGCGTGCCCTATTGGGGTTAACGCCTTTATTGAGTTTAATGTTATTCTATTAACATGGTATCAGAGCCTAACCCTAACCTTGACCCTAATCCTAGCTACTGCCGCCACCACTGAAACCCTGGAACCAAGCCGCAACCATTGACACTCTGAAACCCTACCCAGACCCACCCGCAAGCCTTGTCGTACCTCCAGGGAGGGTTGCTGCTCCTCGTCGGACCTCCAGGGAGGGTCGCCGACCTTTGTCGCATTTCCAGGAAGAGTCGCAGCTCTTCGTCACACCTCCAGGGAGTGTCGCCGCCCTTCGTTGCCACCCCAGGGATGGTCGCCGCCCTTCGTCGCACACCCAGGCAGCTTTGCCAATCCTCGTCACTGCTTCTCTAGTCCTCACTGCATTACTGTACGATGGAATCTACTGTGCTGTGTTGATTGGCGCTTCGTGATGCAGTGAGGAACTTATGTTGGTCACTGTTCATGTTCGTGAGGACTAGTGTTGCCCTATTCACGTTCTAATTATTTGGAAGTTGTGAGAAGCCTGTGTTTGGTGATTTGTTTATGTTCTGATTATTTGGGAGTTGTGCGG
>JAOTRH010215518.1:0-10725 GCA_034768845.1 Heliamphora exappendiculata
ATAATGAAAAATTAAATTAAAATTTTTTATTTAATTAATTTTAATTAAATAAAAAAAATTAAAAATTTTATTTTTACAAAATATAACGTTTAAGATGATTTTTTTATAAAATCGAGTATCTTGAAAAAACGTAAAAATTAATTTCAAAATTTTGAATTAATTAAATTAAAAAATATTTAATTAAAATAAATTATTATTTTTCAAAAAATATAGAACAAAAAATAAAATAAATAAATGTCTTTAATAACTAGCATAGCTAAAAAACTGAAAGAAAAATTGTACATTTATTAAATTTTATTTATTACACATTTAAACATGAAAAGATGATTTAATAAATCAAAATCTTTGGAATCGTGTGCATAGAAAAATATTTGATACTTTCAGATCGTGTGATTTTCGAAATTAATAAATTTATTTTAATTAAACGAATTTTTATAACCTTCAAAAATATTTTAAAAATCGAAGTGGGAGAGTGAATTTATTCACAAATAAATCCCGCGATCTCCATCAATAGTTTGTAGGTGATGCAATTAAATCTTGTATGTTGACAGTAAGGCCTTCCGCTCTATCGAACAGATTAATTGCTGTATTATTAGTATAAACCTCATTTAGGGATAATTCTGGATAATTATTAGTGTAGATCACTTCTCCATCTGAAGAATTCATTGCGAAGCGATCGATTCAGGATTAGATGATGGTTAACATTTACCTGTAAATAATAGCATCCTCTCTATTTGAGTCAGTGTTATTATATACTAGACCAAAATTATATCAGTTATTTAATTTTACTTGGCATGGTCAGTTGCCTAAATAGTAAAATTAATAGAAATTGGTATGTCTAGTCTTATGATGGATAGTAGACGTCCTTCCATCGAGATATGCTATTATCAGATTACCAGATTGCTGGCAATTTTCTTTTAAAATGATAGAGGGAACTAAATTAAAATAAATTAAAAGTATTGCTCGTCATAATTAGTGGTATTTTTAATTATGTGATTCTCGGGATTAAAATAGTTTTCAATCTACTCGCTTTAATACTCAAAGAAAAGAAACTAACGGGACCAAATTTTGTTGACTGAAAAAGTAATTTGGATATAGTTTTAACTACCAACGGTATTCCTTTAATACTAAAAAATTTGTTTGTTTTAGAAAAAGATTTTTCTTCTAGGCCGAAAGACATGAAGAAGAAAAAGATTCAGAAATAGAGAGACACGATTTCTGGGATAGTTAGTGGGCCACAAACTGGTGTGAAAAAGTCGAATGGCATATATTTTCACTGCAACCAAACATGGCACTAGAAAAAATTATGTCTAGTATTTCTCAGAAGGTAGAACATATAGGATAATTTTTGCTCACTGGTTGTGAAAATATGTTTAGCATTGTTATCTATCGAAACCTGGTGTGTAGATACGTGAGCCACTTATTATATATGCAATTTATTACAGAGGTTTCAGGAAACCTGACAACTTAGTGATTGGGAGATTTACCTGCGTATGGGTAATAATACAAAGGTAACAGCAGTTGCAGTGGGAGATGTCATTCTTAGTTTCAGTAGAGAAAGAGTTTTAATATTGAAATATTGTCTTTATGTACCTTTCATTAGAAGGAATTTAATTTTCATTTCTAGATTGGTTAAAGACAGGTATTTGATTTATTTTAACAACTCTGTGGTTATTAAAGATAATAAACAGGTTATCTGTTCTGGTACATTGATGGATGATTTTTATGTTATTACTCTAATCTCTCATACACTGCAACTAACTGAAATGAATAACACACCTAATTTATCGTGTAAGAGAAAATTTTCTTTTTTAATGAGCCAAGCGTTTCTTTGGCACTTACGCTTCAGTCATATTAATCTAAAAATGATAAATAGGTTGGTAGCAAATGGACATTTGAGTTCTTTGGAAATGAAGGCACTTCTAGTCTGTGAATCTTCCTTAGAGAATAAGATGACTAAAAGGCCCTTTTTGGCCAGAGGTTATAAAGCTAAAGAATTGATGGAGCTAGTTCATTCTGATGTATGTGGTTCAATGACAATTCAGGCTAGAGGTGACTTTGAGTACTTCGTCAGTTTCATAATGGCTACTCGAGGTAAGGATACATTTATCTGATGCACCGTAAGTCTGAATGCTTAGAGAAATTTAAAGAATTCAATGCAAAGAAGCGTTTGGTTAAAGTATCAAATCACTACGATCCAACCGTCGTGGAGAATACCTCTTTGGAAAGTTTAGGGAATACCTCTTTGGAGAGTTTAGGAAATAACTCTTTGGAGAGTTTAAGGATTACCTGTCATCAGAATGGATTGTATTCAGTTGACTACACATAGAACTCCGTAGCAGAATGGTGTAGCAGAAATAAGGAATAAAAATTTTATGGAGATGGTAAGTGTTAGAGGCAATACTGTCAAGATCATTATTTTTGTAAATGATTATAGGTAAAAAATTAACTGGACGGGCAAACGCCGAAACGGGCTCCAGATAAAAATTTTAACGTCGAACGATCAAAAATAAACCTGTGCAACCAAAGTTAATTTAGAAGAATACCTTTTGTCGATCTAATCTTCAACTACGATTTCATTCTGAGTTGAAGCTCCAGTCAAATCTTCTACTGTATTCTCTTATGCGATCTTTGAACGTAGTGTAGGCTACAATCATCCAAGAACTCATACCGGCAGAACCCTGATATATTTAACTCTTAAGAGACAAAAATAATATCATAATAATAATGATAAAAAATCATCAAAAACTAATTCAGTCCACTCGCATATATATAGGGCTACAGCAGGGACCAGAGTAGTAATTATAAGTTAGACTTCCAGTAAAACACAGGGACCTACTAGAGGTTTCTGCAATTATGGAAAGACATACAGCAGTTTCTACAATTTTCATAAAACACTGAATTACAGTTCACACCACTAAAAAACTATAATTGCACTCTGACCCATAATCTCAAGACCTTTTTGTATTGAGCTTCTGTTATTAAATGCTTACCATTTCTCCCCACGTTAAGATTTTTGATACCCGCCAATTAAATTTAATTATTGATAATTTAATTTAATCGGTATCTTGATATTTTCTTAAGTTGTTTTACTTAACTAATTTAACCGCCCGATAATTAAATTCACCTGTAGGGTTTGGCCCGGTCAAAATTTATAAACATCCTTAAGAGGGTGTCATCAATTTAGATGTATTATTCGTTTCAGTCAGTTGCGGTGTAGAAGAGATTAAAGTAATAATATAAAGATCATCCACCAATGTACTAGAACAGATAATCTATTTATTATCCTTAATAATCACAGAGTTATTAAAATAAGTAAAATATCCATCTTTAACTAATCCAGAAATGAAAACTAAGTTCCTTCTAATGGTAGGTACATTATGACAATCTTTTAATATTAAAACTCGATCTCTACCAAAATTGAGAGTGATATCTCCTACTGCAACTGCTGTTACCTTTGTATTATTACCCATATGCAGATAAATCTCTTCATCACTTAGTTGTCGGGTTTTCTAGAACCCCTGTAATGAATTGCAGACATGATTAGCGGCTCTCGTATCTACACACCAGGTACCGGTAAATAACACCGCTAAACATGTTTCCACAACTAGTGAACAGAAATTACCCTGTTTGTTCTGCTTTCTGAGAAATACTGGACATAATTTTTTCTAGTGCCGAATCTGGTTGCAGTGAAAACGTCTGCCTTTTGGCTTTTTCACACCAGTATGTGGCCCACTAACTACCCTGAAAAACGTGTCTCTCTATTTCTAAACTTTTTTCTTCTTCACGCCTTTCGACCCTAAGTGAGAATTTTTTTTTTGAAACAGACACAATTCTGATATTGAAGGAATACCATTTGTAGTTAAAACTATATTCAAGTTACATTTCTAGTCAACAAAATTTGGTCATTTAGTTTTTTTTCTTTGAGTATTAAAGCAAGCGGGTTGAAATCTATTTTAATCTTGAGAATCACATAATTAAATAAAATCGTTAATTATGTTGAGCAATACTTTGAATTTATTTTAATTTGGTTTTCTCTACCATTTTAAAAATAAACTCGCTAGCAGCCTGGTTACCTGAGAATAGTATGCTACGATGGGTGGACGTCTACTATTCTTCATCAGAGCAGACAGGCCAATTCCTTTTAATTTTACTATCTAGACAACTGACCATGCCAAGTAAAATTAAATAGCTGACATAGTTTCGGTCCAGTATATAATAACAGTAACTCAGATGGAGATGATACTATTATATACAGCTGAGTGTTAACCATCACCTAATCCCAAATCAATCGCTTCGTAATGAATCCTTCAGATAGAGAAATGATCCACACTAATAATTATACAGAATTATCACTAAATGAGGTTTGTACTAGTGATATCGCAATTAATTTGTCCGATGGGGAGGAAGGCCTTACTGCCAACACGCAGGGTTTAATTGCATCGCCTACAAACTGGTGAAGGAGACCGCATGATTTATCTGTAAATAAATTTTCTCTCCCACTTAGATTTTTAAAATATTTTTTAGGGTTATAAAAATCTGTTTAATTAAAATAAGTTTATTAATTTTGAAAGTTACACGATCTGAAAGAATCAAACATCTTTCCGTGTACACGATTCCAATTATTTTGGTTTCTCAAACCATCTTTCGAAAGTCACACGATCTGAAAGAATCAAACATCTTTCCGTGTACATGATTATAAAGATTCTGCTTTATCAAACCATCTTTTGGTGTTAAAATGCGTAACATATAAAATTTAATAAATGTACAATTTTTTTTCTAGCTTTTCAGCTAAGATATTGATTAAAGGTATTTATTTATTTTATTTTTTATTTCATATTTTTCAAAAAATAATAATTTATTTCAATTAAACATTTTTTCATTTAATTAATTCAAAATCCAAAATTAATTCTCACGTTTTTTTTCAAGATATCTGATTTTATAAAAAAATCATCTTTAACGTGATATTTTGTAAAAAAAATAAAATATCTAAAGCTTTTTTATTTAATTAATTAATTAATAAAAAAATCTTAATTTTATTTTTCATTACAAAATATTTTAATTAAAATTAAATTTTCAAATTAATTAAACTAACAGGATAAATAAAAATAATAAATATCATCCTCGCTGTTAAAATATAAAAATAAATTAAATGTAAGATAAATTTAAATCCTAATTTTATGATCCGATTGAAATTCTATAGAGTTTCAATATCTTGTTTAAGATAGGCATCCAGTATAAATAAACACCCGAACAGTGTTTGTGTTGGAATCCGGAGCTGCCCTTGTTTGACTAGAAAACTTGTGGTTTTTGCACCAGAATTGGAATGGAAACCGCCGGTCTTTGATGTTAATCCCAAGCACTTAATTATCCAAAATTCAAACAAACCAAACAGCCTGGAATTTGGAAGCCTGCGCCACTGTTTGCTAGAAAAAAAAAAAAAAACTGCACCGAATCAGTTTGCTTTTTGCTTGCTTTGTGCGCTGTTAGCTTTTAACTGAAACAGTGTTTTCTCTTGGGATTACCGGTGCCACTGCTTGGGAAATTTCTTTGCTGGAATTTGCTGATTGGAAAAAACGTGTGCCTCTTGTGTATGGAAACCAGTGATGCTTTTCGCTTGGGATTTCCAAAACAGCTTTTGCCGAAAACAGCAGCCACTGTTTTGATCTTGGAAAAACCGCTGCTTGATGGTTCAAGCTTCTTCAATCATAAAACCACTTGAAATTACTTGTGATTTGGCATTGCTTTTGGCTTGGAATCACCATCTGTTTGCTTGGATATTGCTGTGGTTTACTTGGGTATTGCTCCGGCTTGAAAAAGAAAAACGTTTGTGCTGTTTCTTTTTCTCTTGGGATTGCTTCTAACAGTGTTTTGAGATTTTTCAGTTGCTTGGAAAAAAACACGAAACTGTTCCGCCACTGTGATTTTCAAGCATCAAACCGCTACTTCAAGCTTCAAACATCAACCGAAATAGCTTGTTGCTCATAAACAGTTTGCCACCGCCGTGTTCTTCGTTCTTCTTTTTATTCTTTTTTTAATTTTATTTTGATAACATAAAATTAAAAAAAAAACTAAAAACCGAAGAACAATTATTTTTACATTGATCATATACCTCCGTATAGTTCACAATCAATCTAAAAAACTTAATCTATTACAGTCAACCCCCGTGATTAAAATAAATAAATCATCATCCACGCATTTAATCAAATATGAAAATAAATGATGATAAAAAATAAACTTCAACTACGATTTGACGTTGAATGATAAAAAATAAACTCGTGCAACCAGAGTTAATTTAGAAGAATACCTTTTGTCGATCTAATCTTCAACTACGATTTGATTCCGAGTTGAAACTGCAGTTAGATCTTTTACCGTATTCGCTTATGCGATTCTCGAACGTAGTGTGGGTTACGATCCTCCGAGAACTCGTACCGGCAGAACCCCGATATATTTAAGTTTTGAGAGACAAAAAGAATATCATAATAATAATGATAAAAAATCATCACAAACGGGTTCAGCCTACCAGTATATATATAGGACTACAACAGGGACCTAAGGAGTAATTATGAGTTAAACTTCTAGTAGAACACAGACACGTACTAGAGGTTTCTGCAATTATGGAAAGACATGCAGCAGTTTCTGTGATTTTCATAAAATACTGAATTACAGTTCACACCACTAAATAACTATAATTGCACTCTGACCCATAATCTCAATACCTTCTTGCATTGAGCTCATGTTATTAAATGCTAACCATTTTTCCCCACGTTAAGATTTTCGATACCCGCCAATTAAATTTAATTACTGACAATTTAATTTAATCGGCATCTTGATATTTCTTAAGTCCTTCCACTTAACTCATTTGATCGCCGGATAATTAAATCCACTTGTAGGGTTTGGCACGGCCAAAACTTATAAACATCCTTAATGGGGTATCGTCAATCCCGATATACGGGACGTGAATTCCGTTAATAATTAATATTTGTTATATAAATATTACCGCTATCCAACTCACCAAAAATATAGACCCTTATAAGATCGCACTCTTTAATAAATCAAAACAATGAATATTAAATATATACAAATCAATAATTATTTCATAATTAAGTTGATAAGCACTATTCATAATAACTGTAGGTTGTGAATTAATTTATATAGTCAGTACAAAATTAATTACTCAAAATGTCTCGTTCAATATGCACAAAGTGTACTGACACAGAGAGTCGGAACAATAGATGACGCAATTATTTGTTCCCTGTAACCAAGACAAGCCTACTAAAACTCTGTGCCACAGTCGTACCGATAGTATGTCCATTTTCATCTAAACTGTGAACATAATACTTATATTCTGTAAGAACCTAAAATCTGGTCTTCTGTGTGTAAGTCATACTCTACATACAACATTAAATACTATACAGAATATTTGACATCCATGTATAATAAAGAAATGATATACATACATTGCTCATAAAAATTCTCATAAAATAGAAAATTAATTTTATTAAAATAAAATTAAATATTAAAACATGATTTTCAGTTTACCAACCTTAACAATAAGGTCAATGATGAGTTATTCAGGTTTACCTGATTCGTTTTGGGGACTCGCTATAGAGATAGTGAATTATATTCTAAACTTGGTACCTTCTAAGTCAATACCTTCTACTCCCACAAAATTGTGGACCGGGCGTAAGCCTAGTTTGAAACACATTCAGATTTAGGGGTGTCTAGCACATGTGTTGAAAGGAAATGCGGATAAGTTAGAACTGAGGATAAATGTCTATTTTTTTTGTGGGGTATCCTAAGAGAATGAATGGTGGTATGTTTTATAATCCTAAGTATCAAAAAGTCATTGTTAGCATCAATACCCGATTCTTAGAAGAAGATTATATTATGAATCACAGGTTCAATAGCTAAATTATTCTAGAATAACTGAGAGAAAATACCAATAAAACAGAAGAACAAGACACTGATATCTCATTACCTCGTCGTAGTTGGAGGATTATCGAGACATGCGCAAATTACGAATAGGGTACTGATGCACAGGGTTCAAATTCTGCACAGTATGTTGCTACTAGTACACAGACACATATAGTGTCTCGTTGTAGTGGGAGGGTTATTCATTAACCTGATCGGTATATGTTCTTGGGAGAGTCTTTTGACAAGATCCTAGTAGAACTAAATAGCGAACCATGTAACTACAATGAAGCACTTCAGGACAAAGATGTAGATCTTAGACAAAGGGCTATAAATTCAGAGAAAGAATCTATGTATTTCAATTAGGTTTGGGAACTTGTAAAACCACCCGAAAGGATAAAATTTATTTGATGCAAGTGGATCTACAAGAGGAAGAGAGGAGCAAAAGGGAAGGTTAAAACCTTCAAAGTTAGGCTTGTTGCTAATAAGTTCACTTAGAAATGAGGGATCGATTATGAGAAAACTTTTTCACCGGTAGCCATGCTTAAATCTATCTGAATTCTCTTATCCATTACTGCACATTTCGATTATGAAATCTGACAAATAGATGTCAAGAAAACTTTCTTTAATAGAAGTCTTGACGAGTTTATCTATATGGGACAACCAAACTGATTCATTACAAAGGGCCAGGAGCACATGTTGTGTAAGCTTAAGAGATCTATTTATATACTTAAGCAAGCATCGAGGTTTTAGAACACTCGGTTTGATCAAGCCATAAAGTCTTATGATTCTAATCAAAGTCCGGATGAGTCATGTGTGAACAAAAAGCGTAACTGTAGCGTGGTAATCTTTTTAGTACTTTATGTAGACGATATGTTGCTCATCCGAAATGAAGTGGGGGCATTACCTACGGTTAAAGTATAGTTACCTGGGCAGTTCGATATAAAGAACTTGGGAGAAGCTAGTCGCATCATTGGGATCAAACTTGTGCGAAATCGAAAACAAAGGATATTGGGCTTATTACAAGAAAAGAATATCGATGATATTTTTTCTTATTTTAGCATGCAGGATTTCAAGAATGGGTTTTTCCCTTTCAAGCATGGAATCACTATATCCAAAGATTAGTGTCCTAAGACACCTGTTGAGATAAAAAAGATGGAGGCAGTTCCTTATGCTTCAATAGTAAAAAGTCTCGTGTATGCTATACTTTACACTAGACTTGACATCTATTTTGCCGTTGGTAGAGTTAGCAGATATCAGCTTAACTAGGGAAGGAGTATTAGATTGCGATAAAGAATATAATCAAGTACCTAAAAATGACTAAGAATTATATGTTAGTTTACCAAGCAGACAGTCTAGTACATTTGAGGTACACAGACTCAGATTTCCAATCGAACAAGGATCCCGCAAGTCTACCTCAAAACATGCATTGTTGATTCCACCATGGAGGCCGAGTACCTGGCAGCTTTTGAAGCAGGCATGGAGGCTGTGTGGTTCAGTAACTTCCTGTTGGATCTACATGAGGTGCCTTCTGTTCAATCAGCTATTACACTTTATTGTGATAATAGTAAAGCAGTGGCAAACTCAAAGAAGTCAAAAGTCCAAAAGAAAGAAAATCACATTGAGCATAAGTATCACAAGATACGAGAAATCGTACAAAAGGGTGATGTTGTTGTGACTAAGATTGCATCCGGAGACAACCATGTAGATCCTTTTATAAAGTGCTTACCAGTTAAGACTTTTAATTGTCATGTAGAGGCATGGGAGTCAGATATATAATAGTATAGTTTTGAGTATAAATGGGAGATTTTTAGGGTTGATGTACTGAAAATTATATTTTTAGTATTTAATTTTATAAGAATCTTCATGAGTAATGTATGTGTATCATTTCTTTAATGTTATGCATGGATGTCCAATATTCTGTACAATATTTAAATCTAGTGTGTAGAGTATAGCTTGCATATAGAAGACCAGATTATAGGTACTTGCAGAATATAAGTTTATTGTTCACAGTTTAAATTAAATTGGACAAACCATCGGTACGACTGTAGCACAGAGTTCTAATAGACATGTCTTAATTATGGAGAACAGATAATAGTATCGTCTATTGTTTCGGCTCTCAGTGCTAGTACACTTTGTGTGTATTGAACGAAACACATTAGGATAATTAATTTTATACCGACTATATAAATTAATTCACACCTCAAGGTTATTTGTTGGAGGTAATATTGCCAAGATCATTATTTTTGTAAAACGACTTTCGGTAAAAAATTAATTGGACGGGCAAATGCCGAAACAGGCTCCAAATAAAAATTTTAACGTTGAACGATCAAAAATAAACCTGTACAACCAAATTTAATTTAGATGAATACCTCTTGTCTATCTAATCTTTAACTACGACTTGATTCCGAGTTGAAACTTCAGTCAAATCTTCTACTGTATTCCCTTACACGATTCTCGAACGTAGTGTGGGCTACGATCCTCTAAAAACTTGTACTAGCAGAACCCCAACATATTTAAGTCTTTGAAAGACAAAAATAATATCTCAATGATAATGATAGATGAACTATCAATCTCAAACTGGTTCAGCCTACCTGCGTATATATAGGGCTACAACAGGGACCTAGAGAGTAATTATGAGCTAGACTTTCAGTGGAACACAAATACCTACCAGCGATTTCTACAATTAAAGAAAGACTCATAGCGGTATCTGCAACTATGAAAAACCAGCAGTGGTTTCTGCAATTTTCATAAAATACTGAATTACAGTTCACACCACTAAAGAACTGTAATTGCACTCTGACCCATAAT
>JAOTRH010215529.1:0-10725 GCA_034768845.1 Heliamphora exappendiculata
ATATAAGTGTATTACCCGACTTATCGTTTAACCACCTCATTATAAAAATCTAGGCTTGGATACCATTAAATTATCATGCCTCAAAATCACATGGCAATGCGTATGCTTATTACTCATGAGTATGTAAGACTAAAATATCAATTATCAATTTTAGCATCAATAGAATAATTAATCAAATAGGTTCAGTAAATTTTTTTTTTTATAAAATTTAGTCCCAAACGATTTTGAAATATCCTTAAAATCCAAATTACAATCTATTACAAGACCAAAGTTCAAAATTAATTAAAATATTTCTAATCTTAACACCCCCCAAGAATTTTTTCGCGCAACTTTATTCTTTAGAATTTGAAAAAAAAAATTAAAAAGGTAAATATGAATTTGAAAATTTAGCAAATCACCAACTATCACTGCTAGCTGGATCAAGGATGTAGAAATAGTAATGTAAATGAATAACATAATGATTTTTTTTGGAAACAATATTTATTGCAAATGGAATTATAATTCAAAGACTAAAAATATATCAATATTTTTTTAGCAAAATAATAGATAATTCAATTTTTAATGTTTCACCAATTCAATTTTGATAAATCCGAGTGTTATTGACTATGGCTTCAGTAACTCATAACAAAATCTAGAACTACACGTAGGTCAGTGGTGAGACTCCGGAAAAAACTAGTTTTTTCGCTAATATTTAACCACATTGACTAAGATCTGGTGCCATATTCATAATTTAACATATGTGATCACAAATTTTTAAATTTTTTGAGGTTCAAAAAATATAGTTAGAATTTCATACTTGATCTATATGTTTTTACAAAAATGAATTAAGGTATAAACAAATATTTTTTTAAATTAAAAATATTTTCAAAAAAACTTTAAGGATAAATATACTAACAATGGTAAAAGGTTACTTAATCTTGGGAATTTTTTTTTTGAAAATCTAAAATCAGTTAACAATGTTTTAATTGTACCCATAACTAGCGTCTCATCCTTCTTTTCTTTCTTTATAATTCTTTTTTTCATCACACCACTTTCTTTTTTCTTTAGACACTATGCCTTTAGCAACTCCAAGAGCACAACAGATATGAGTTGACACTAAACTTCAACACAAAGTACTAAAGAAATGAAAACGTCGACACCAGATTGACTCTGAGTCGACACCAAGGTGTAGGATCTAAAAGACCAAAAGTTGAGTTGACACCTCACGAAGAATGAGTCGACACTTTTGTTCGAGAACCAAAGCCAACACCAATTTGTGTCGACACCAAGAAGCCTTGTGTTGACATATGTGACAGATTTCAAAAACGGCGCTGCTTCAATGGTAAGTTTCTCATAGTATTAATTGCCTCCATTTACCACCAATGGTCATTTACTTCAATGTGCTACAAAAGGAGTAAATTTCAGAGGTTTGACATTGTGGATTGTTGAAAAACTAGTGAATTAAAAGCTATCAAACCTTCTCTTGTTCATTAAATTCTCATTTACTCATCTAGCCCAAGAATCACTCACTTTCTTGTTCATTTATTATCAAATCTTCATAAGGAGTGATTGTGAGTGATATTGTCATTTACTCAACCTCATTTATTGTAAGTGAAAAGGGTGAGTCACCCATGTTATCTTTAAGAGAGTCTGCATAACTTCTTAAAAAAAGCTGAAGAGTGTTTAGAAAAATAGGGAGTGCTTGTAAAACATCTTCTATCTGTAAAGGCTTTTGAATGCACCTTTAAAGCATTTGTTTATAGTGCAAATTCTCACGAGGAGTTTTGAGGAGTGGACGTAGGTTTGGAAGAAGTCGAACCACTATAAATCTTTGATGTCTAATTCAAATTTCTCTCCCTTACCTCTTTAATTTTACTGGTTTATCTTTATCTGTGCTTATTGCCTTATTTGTTTTATGAAATTAAACGGTTTTTTATATAGTTAAGATTATTTTTGAAAACCCAATTTACCCCTCTCGGGTTGCCTAGGAATAACACTTACATTCACGGACGTTGTAGGTTTTCACTATATAGGATAAATATTATAGAGTACAATTGTTTTTAGCTATTTTCGTGCCTCTAGAAGAGTTTTTGGAAACTCTTGTGTTGAATATAATACAAAATGATATAAGAAACCCTAGGCTAAAAAATACTAGCGCGGCGGGGCTTGAGCACACGACGAGTGCCTTGTTAGTGCCATATACCTGAAACCTCGGGGTAGTTAGGCAGTCGAGCACTCCGCAAGCGCCTTGCTAGCACCCCATTCTGGAATACTAATGCTCAAGGGCTCAACAAGCGTCAATTTTTGGCGCTCGAGTGCCCAACTAGCACTTTGCTAGCTCTGACTTCTAGAATCCGTGTTGTGGTGTTTATTAGGCTCCACACATTCTAATAGTCGCGTGATCTTAAAACTATGTAGCTTGCCTGCGGTAACATCAAAAGTACACTTTTGTGGATTTAAATGCATTTTATACTTTTGAATATCCTGAAAGAATTTTCTCAAGGTCTTTGCGTGTGGATCTTTCTGCTTGGATTTTACGATCATGGCATTATCATAGACTTCAAATTTTTTTTGGATCATGTCGATAATAATGTAGTAGCTTCTCTTTGGTACATCATACTAGCATTCTTTAATCCGAACAACATCATTCCATAAAAGAACGCCCCAATGTGTAATGAATGTTGTTTTTTCCATGTCTTCTGGTACAATTAGTATCTATTTATAACCTGGAAAGACACCTATAATAGGTTAGGCATGACCCTCTTATTTCCTTATTATCATGTATTTTATTTTATTTATGTAGTTCATGTTCATGTTAATTCTCAGAATCCATGCATTCCACATTAGGCACATTGAAGTAAGCAATATTCTTATCCATTTTATTACTAACTAAAGCCTAAGAGGGCATAGATTGAAATGTGGAAATTAAAATGTTTTTAATAAAAAAATAAAATTGGGATTGTTGCTCTTGACAAGAAAGGCCTTCTTATCTTATTTGAACTCTTCTTCACTCTCGGTCTAAGTTTCTTTCTCGAAATTGCTTTCTTTTTTACACTTGCTATCCTCAGACTCAGTTACTAGAGCTCCTTTGAGTATATGCGGGTGTTTTAGTTTCTTGTTGTTGGTTTATCCCAGAACATCCACTATTAGTTTGAAAGAGTCAAATTTGAATAGTAGTTTTGGTTGATCATCATTAATGTGGCGATTAACTAGCGAAAAATGGTAAGTGCACAGATTCGGACACACCTCTCTCAAATAAAATGAGCCCCACAATTGTGTAGGACCCACCCCATGTGAGAGGGGTGTGTTCAAATATATGTTCGATGGTTGTGCATGTAGCAAAACTCTTACCTAGTTTATTTTGCCTTGTTCCATTTCTTTGAAAAGGAGTCCAACTGAAAATTCATACAGTGCATCGGGTTCTTCGGGTTGACTATGGTTGAAGAAGATTACAAAACACAAAAAATTCTCTCTAGAAAGTTCATCAATCCAAGTCTTTGGCAGATCTTCTCCCTCTTTAATGAAATATCCATTCGTAGGCATTGTTTGAGATGTCTAAAAGCATGATTTTTAAGAAATTTAACTTTTTAAAATGTCTAAAATATCTGTAATTTTTGCTTTAAAATTGTAGTGTTTAGAATATTGATAGGCTAAAGAGTTGATTTTTTAAATTTAGGGTACTATAATTATTTTACTCCAAAATATTTTTAGAGTTTTTGAAAGGTGTATAGCCTTTGTTTTTTGAAAAAGGAAACAAAAAAAATTAATAAAATTTTAAATATGCCAAATGACAGCTTAAAAACTGATCTTTTTGCCAAAAAAAAATAGCTTTTAAGTTAAGCTAAATAGGAGCATGGTCATGGGCATGTATAGTTTGGCTATCACTGTAGGGATCTAGCTTCTTTTAATTTAGAAAAATTAATTAAACTTTGTGATGACACTCTTGGTGGAAAATGGTTAAGTGCTTAATTATGTGAAAAAATTAAAATTTAACCATGGTAATGATGAATGATAATAATTATAAGCTTGGTAATATATAAAAATAATTATTGTGGGTTGTTTGGGTGAGTTTTGAGGTGTTTGGATTAAAATTCAAACCCTATATGTATCTCGTCTTCAGAGTTACACACAGCGTTGGTCGCTCGAGTGGACCCATCTATCGGTAGATGTGTTTTTAAATATCGTAGGTGGAGCTTCATTTTTCATTTTTCTCTTCTCCCCTTCCTCTCTAAAACTTGAGATAGAAACGCTAGAACCAGATTTTGTGCCTCATTGAGCTCCTCTTGCTCCATTGGTGGCTCTTTCTTGCTCCCTTCTTGGTTAAACATCCGTTGGAGGTTGAAGATACGCGTTGGAAGCTCCCATTCTACCATTCGGTTGGAGATTTTGTTGTTAGAGCTTCCTAGAGTCTTGTTCTTTGTGATTTGATCATGAAAGAGGTAGAATCTATGATTATTGTTGATCAATACATGTATATGAGTTGTATTGTAATTGGGTTTGTATAAAATTATGAAAAATCTATATTTTGGGAATCCTAGGTTAGGGTTTAATGTTAATACATGTTGAATCTTGAGTATATGAATGATTTGTAGTAAACCTATAATGATACTAATGTTGAAGAACCATTAATTGGTGATTTAGAAAGTTAGGGTTTGATTGGGTTGAAACTTGAATCAAATTTGGGAGTTTTGGGTTGGTGAACTCAAATGATGAAATTGGTTAGATTTTGAACAAATTAGGGGTTTTGTTGACCTAATTAATCATAAACTTCATGAATTTTGATGACATGTGATAGTTGTGGGATGATGAGTTGGGGATTTTGAGTATATTCTATGAATTGATGAATGTGAATAACATGAGATGTTGAATTGGGGGTTTTTGAACCCTTTTAATTCGAATATATAAATTATGGGAATATTGGAAATTGTTGGGAATATTGAAATCTTAATCATGTTGGATTTGATGAGAGGAACCGAATTGACGGTTGGACTCGTGTTAGTTTTGGTATATATGATCTAATTAAGGTACCGTGTGATTTGATTTAATAATTAAGTTGGGCTTGAGTAGCTCCTGGTAAAAGATTAAAAACTTGTGCAATGTATGGTAGACCCTTCTATCGGGTTAATCCCCGTAAAAGCATGCTATGGGCTGCCCACCCATCAATGTTTCAGATAAAAACTAAAAATGTGTGCTCCATGTGTCGGGCTATAGAATGGATATTTATTCATCGGGTCTCATGTGACCGATTGTGATAACTACACCGGGGTCTATAGGTACCGTCCAGCTTTGGTATTTAATTAAATCAAAGAATGAATTGAGTTTGCAAAACCTTTGCTAAACGGATGATGAAATTGAGAATCAGGAAACCTTAGAAATGGTTGTAATCTAGAATGATTTGAACTTTAGGGTTATGGTAACCTTGAGATGGTCTGAAATGATAAGGAAATAAAAGACTAAACTATGGTTTGTGTGTGAAAATGGGGTTGATTTCATAAGGAAAAAATCGATTATGTGGATGAGAATCTGTTTGAAAAGTGGAATTGATTTTGAATAAAAACTGATTGTGCATTCACATAATGATCCTCGCATATCGTGCATTTGTTCTTCTTTAGTCAATTTCCTATCAGTCTTGGCTCATGCTGTATAACCCATTTCAAGTAATAGCGGAAAGAAAGCCATAGAAAGAGGTGAATGGTCGTGGAGACCTCTTTTAAATGTTTTGTTAAGAATTACTCATTTTTGTAGAGAAGTCCTTTGAGAATTGAATTGTGTACATGTAATTCTTTTGATACAATAGATTGATGTATTTGGATCGATGAAGATCCGTTTTGTAAGCCCTTAAGGCCAGAGACTCATAAATTGTATGCATGTAAGGGCGTTAGGCTTATTATTTAGTTTAACTCCTTGGGTTGTATGAAATTTTATATACTAAAAGTTTGATCTCAAGCTTTTGAAATGTCCAATCGGAGTTTGAAGAACTTGTTACATTAGTATGAAGTCATTTTCAAAGATGTTTTGTATGATACAAGAGTGGTTACAAGATGGTTATTGAATTGATTTTAAAATTCTCAAAACATGACATTTTTCTAGGTTAGCCTCGGGCTAGGGCCCGCTCGAGTGGGGTGAGGTCCGCTCGAGTGGTCTCTTTTTGTTTCTGGGGACCGTAGCTCTATGTCACTTGGCCGCTTGAGCGGGGCCCAGTCCGCTTGAGCGAACTTCCTGTTGGGACAATATGTTTTATGTTTACATTGTAGCCCTTTTCGTACAGGTTGGTTCCGAACTTCTTCTAGAGTTAAAATGAAGCTCCGCGAGTCTTCACTTTTATGATTTAACTCCCATTTCTTAAATTGTTTCTTCAACGAAGTTTATAGTGAGATTCTGTGTCTAAATCTGGAATTTTTATTAAAGTTTCTCTAAGTAGCTTCCTTTATCAGTTTATCGTAGTCGGTTCTAGTGCCTCGGGTTTGGGGGAGTGACATTCAATTTCCTAATTTCATGTCACTTTGGCCAGTGCTAGTTCTCTTGTTACTAGGGGTGTCCATGGGTCGGGTTGGATTTGATTAGTGTCACGCCCTAAAACCCAGGGTCATGTGAAAATCCATTGAACACCAGTTTTTTTTTTATAAAAATACAGGTTTTTATATATTCAAACCGCATGTTGAAACCATTATAATACCCAACAAAAGATATCTCTCATAAATAAAGGACATATAGTTCTAACATGCATACAATATATCGCCTTATGGCATACACAACCTGCCTTCAGGAACAGGCATACCGAAAAGGAAAACTATAAAAGTCTTCCGCCACCGCGGGCACCACCAAAGCTACTCCTCAACTGCATCATCACCTGAAATTGTTTTTACATAAAATTCCACCTGTGAGCCGAAGCCCAATAGAAACAACTAATAAGCTGTAAAGAAAAAAATATGCAATATATAGAGTGGGAGCTAAACTTAACCACAGAACCCAAACCGATTTTTCACAAACCCCAAGTTTTCCCATCAGACTACACGAGTCTCCCCAAACGATTTTATTTTATAAAACCCATGTTTTCATCCTTCAAACCAGGTATTGCAACTAATGCAAATGATCAACCACAGTTAAGAAAAAATAGTAATAAAAAATATTGTTCGCTCACGGAATGTACCATCACAAAAAAAGATGATTTAATCCTATGTACCACTCCATCACAAGGGGACAGAGGTAACAACTATAGATTCCTGCCTATTACATATTCTTGAATCATTTAAGACCTACTAGGTAATGACAAGTTCAATACGGAGCACCATGACAAAAATGATGACTTTACGGGCCCGACAACCCGAGGGATAAAAGCACCCAAACCAACCTTCTTTACGGGAACTACCCCGAAGGATAACAAAGGTACCTACGCTGCGCATGTTTCTGAAATTTCACCGAGGGCAACTCGTGCCAAATACACGTCATCCCGGCACATCTAGATAATCATACTAAAAAACCGAACCATTTCACAAAAATACATTATACATGATTTGTCGAGATTTTTCATAAAACCACTACTTTCACCGTTTTCAAAACACCTTTTGAAAACCCAACACCCACAAGTCATATCATGTAATAAACCAAGAAAAGCATAAAACATGCTTTTTACCCAAATAAACAAGGTTTAAACATAAAACATGACATTTGGCCAAAAACGGGTGAAAATGGTTAAGAAACTTTGACATACTGTCACTATTTCGACCATAACTTTTTCTATAAAAATTATTTTATTGTGAGAGAGGTGTCATTGGAACGAAGACTTCCGGAGTTTCAATTTGAGTACAAGAACGGCCCAATTTCGAGTCCGGATGAGGGAGATAACATCAAAACAAAATGGCCCTATGCAGCCAGTCCGCTTGAGCAGACTTCGGGCGCTCGAGCGAGCTATCACCCGAGAAAAATCCAAAATTTCCTATTCTTGAGTGTTCTAAGCCCCAAAACTTTCAAACACCCATAAACCACCCATAACCCAACCTTTTATGCATTTTTACACATGAAACAACATATAATTACATATATCACCCTTATACAGCAATAGAATCTAGAATCCTATCTCGTTGGGTAAAAAATCCGATGTCTCGATCTACGTGCAAATTCGAGCTTTATCGAAATCAAATTCTGTTCTGATGGATGCGTAGACCACGAAGCCAAAAGCAAGGATCTCCTGTTAGATCGTTAAAAACTGAGCTCCGGGTCCCCGAGAAGTTAGAGAGGAAGTAGAGAGAAAAAGGAAATTTAATCGCTAAGTTTTGAAAATATCTTTTGAAAATATCTAACGCCAGATATTTATAGGACTCCAAAATATTTTTTTTTTTAATTTTTAAAATTCGCACAGAAATTCCCTACAACCCCGGGAAGCAACCCTGTATGCTCAGTTTCACCAAAATATGTATCAAAACATATATACACACGTTATGGCAAAAAGCGTTGAAAAACAACAAATATACATCTCTGCCCCACCACCGCTCGAGGGCCCAACCATTGCTCGAGCGGTCGTCTCACCAACCTAAACGCTGGCACCACCCCGCTCGAGCACACACCCACCGCTCGAGCGGTCATTGCTGGGAGAAAAATCGAACTTAAAAACTAAGCCAAACTCCCGCATGCAAAACGCGTACAACACCTATACAAAACATGTTGTTCTACGGCTTAACACATAAACCATGCAACAAGGATAAACACATCATGAAAGGAACATGTTAAACATATATATATATATAGTAAAATAAACCGGGTCCGGGTCTCACAATTGGCCTCTAATCCATCACTTGATCACATGTATATAGTTTTTAATTTTGTCACCTACAACCGATCAATGGGTTTGGCAATTTTGGGCCCGTTGGTTTGACGGATTCATGGGTAGGTGCGGTTTGATTTAGTAATTTAAACTTACCTATTTTGGATTTCTTTTGTTGAGCTAGTCCTATTTTTTAGCCAACTATAATAATCTTTTTTAATTAAAATTTTTATTTTTAATTATTTTAAAGCTCAAAAGGTCATGAAGTTATCAATTAAATCACACATCGATCCAAATTACATAGCTTTTACACATCAATATTAAATTAATAAACAACTTAATCTTATAAAAAATGTAAAATTGTATAAAATAAACTATTTGTTGGTCGGGTTGGGTTCGGCTGGTGGCTACGCGTTACACGACCATCACCTGAGAAAAAAAGTTTGAGACTTGTCACTCAATCGTATAACGGGCAAAACTATATATTATCATATTAGTCGGATTGGGTTGGGTGGTTTTAGCGGGTCGGTCCAATCCATGGGCTCCTTTACTTACTACTTGCTATCTTTGATAGATCTCCTCCATAATGTTTCCTAAGTAGGGGTGACAATGGCTGGGTGGGGGCGGGAATATGTTGTAGTATTTCATAAATTTTAAGTGGTGAAATTAATAGAAGTTATAGATAATGTGATAAATAATAAATAGTAATTAATGAATTATTAATACTAAAATTAAAAAAAATAAACAAATAGAGAAAATATATGAAATTTTTATAATATTTTTATAATTTAGTTTATATGTAAGATTTGTAGAAGGATTAGTCCCATCCCATTTTTTTTAAAAAAATCAAGTCTCATTTTATGTTGCTATATTTAATATGCTCCTAAACCCCAATTTGAACATAAAGCAACCAAGAAATTTTTATTTTTTTAATTGAGAAATTTCTCTGTTTCAATAGAAATTAAAATTGAGAAATTGAAAAACTTCTTCGTAACAATCGAAGTCTCAATTTTTGAAAAAAAAATATTTTAATAAAATTCACAATTAAGTTCTCAGTAAAATACATAGTTAACAGAGAAAATTCTCAGTTAAAAGAGAAAATTCTTAATCATTCCCTTATTTTTTATACAAAATCTTATACTGAGAAATTTCCCAGTTAAATTTACTGTGAACAGAGAAAATATCAACATTCTTCCTCACTCTGGTACGTCGACCGTCGACCATCACCGTCGACTCCATTCGCTTCTCCAGCGCCGGCACCGTCGACAGATTCATAATTCAGGAAAGAGAAGTAAGTCTCACCTAACATCTAACCAGAGATTTCAATAGATTTGATCTTTGGCTTCTTGACCTCCTCCTTTGTCATTTGTCAAACTCAGAACACCTCTCTCCTTAGCAGCCTTGACCTGATCCATCTTTGCATTTTTCGGCAGCAGTAATCGCCTCATTAACTTGCTGCTACTACGCTCCACCCGATGCCAAGTATCGTTCTTCTCCTCCTCCGCGTTTCTCACCCTGCTAATCTGTAGAACTCCGACCTGCTTGTGACGAAACCCTAGGACGACGATGGTCGATAGTGATTGTTGATAACGGGAGACAGGGTTTTTAGAATAAGCGAAATGTGGCTAGAGTTTTTGCAATGAAGGGTATATTTGGTATATTTTAAAATGGCATTTAAAAATTAGGACAAGAGCTTAAAAAAAATTAGTAGTGAGACTAAATATTTTAAACTCTTTTAAATAGGACTAATAATTATTTAACTCCTATTTTTTTTTAAAAACTTTAATGTCCATCAATATAAATGTATTGGGTAAATTTCACTAACCCCCTGAGGTTTCTAACAAAAATAGAAACCCCCATGTGGTTTCAAAAATTGCACTAATACCTCATCAGGTTTGATTTTAATATCAAAGTGAGCCCAACCGTTACAATTTCTGTTCAATTTAACGGAAACCACAAAACTGCCCTCAAAACTGCCATCCCCG
>JAOTRH010215540.1:0-41638 GCA_034768845.1 Heliamphora exappendiculata
AAAATTGGGTTTGATCTTTTTTTATCCTAAAATATACACACGTATATATATATATATATATATATATATATATATATGAATACGGTAAATACTCATCTTTCTCTACAAAACTTATTATAAATAATGTATTTGACCTTGGACCTTTGGATGATAAGAATAGCTTTTGGGTAAACAATTGTTGGGAAGACTTTAATAATTAATTCAATGATTGAATATTAGTCGACCAAAGGTTGTACTTGAAGATATGGTATATATATATATATATATATATATATGTATGTATAATTAACTTATTTAAAAAAAAAATTCCTAATTGTTTTTTTTATAGTTAGAACCTAACCAAATCAATCCATGGAACCTAACTAGATTAATAGAAACCACTTGATCATAACTAGATGAATTCTAGAGGCATGAGAAGATGGCACATGTCCAACCAAATAATTATTTTTAAAAAAAATTAAATTAATTTATAAAAGGAAGACTTATTCTCCAAACTTGGATAAAAAAATACACGGTGTGTTGTCTTCACCATATTTAATCTTTATAAATTGTATTTATTTAATTAAAGATGAATTATGAGATTCAATCCTAGCCCTTGGATCATATGTACTAAAAATCTTGAATTTTAAAATTTGTTTAAGAAATTAAAAATGCAAGAATCAATCCTAACCCTTGAAATTGAAAGGTACAATGTGTTGTCTACTTGATATTCAATATTGCATTATTATATTTATTTAATTAAATTAAAAAAGATAAGACTCAATCCTAGCCATTGGATCATGGTAAAAATTCATGATTTTATTAAATAAAGTAGAAAAGTGAAGTTTAATCCTAGCTCTTAATTTTGGGAGGTACTTTGTGCTGTATTATATATCTATAGAGGGGAGAGAGGACGTGGCCGGCCCTCGTGAGGAGGGAGGGCTTAGTTTTGCAAAAAAAATTGGAAGTGTTGAAACCTTGATCTTCAAAGATCAGAAAGTGTTCTCCCACATTTCCTTCTTCTTTTCTTCCTTTTTTTTCACCACAAAAAGTGTATAAATTTTGTTCTTGGAGGCTCAAAGAAGACCTAGAAATCCTTGAAGTTCATATTGGAGAGTGATTGGAAGAACTTGAAGGAGCATAACCACTTTGATCAAGCAGGCTTTCACCCAACTTGTTTCTATACCTTTTTTTTTTCTTCTTGATCTTCATGAAGGAATTTTCTAGCTTAATAATTTGTGCATGTTTTATGCTTTGTGACTTGCTAGAACCTTTGAAAATCTATTTTGTACTTTCTATTATGTTCTTAACAATTCCCTTGATCTTTCTAGCATGCATTTGAATCTCTTGCTTATGAGAAAAAGTTTAAGAAAAAGTGCTATTGAGAACTTTTAGAAATTTATAAACCGAGTGTTCTTGAAACTTTTAGACAAAGTGTTTTGATTATGATAATGGTTATGGTTTGGGATTACCTTAATGGATAAGGATTGGGTACAAGTTGCCCTTTAGTGAAAGCTCATAAACTTGCAGAAGAATGACATAGGTTAGCAGCCTAGTTGCCTTGATGATTGATCTTGTTGATGAATTTATTTTTATGGCATGCTACCAAACTAAATGAATGAAGGTGGAAAAATTAAAATGAATGAAATGCTAATGCTCTTTTAATTTTATGGCTAGTTTCAACCAGTTAAGGTTCTATTCATTTGCTACAATGGGTTTCTTTTAATTTTATGATCATGATGCTTTGAGTATGAGAATGTATGTTTTTATTATTTATTGCATGTTTGGTGGGGGAGAATAGCAAATACTTGAGAAAAATAAAGTATTTTCAAATTTCTATGATTTGCCCCCAACTTCAAGTATTTTATTGAGAGCTCAACTTAACCAAAAGAAATCTTGGTTGAGCCTAAAATGGTTTTTTTTTTTTTTTTTCTCTTTTTTTTTCTCAAAGATCTACTTCCATGAATTTTTTCAAAGGTTAAAAATGAGATTTGGATGGCCAAAATAGTTTTAAAGTCAAAGGGGTGAATCTATCCAATTTTCTTGCACAATAACTAGATTCGAGATTTGGCTATTGGTTTCAAGTCATTTAGACTTAAAATGAATTTATTATGAATTTGCTATCAAAATATATCAAATCTGTAACAATATGTAAAGAAGTGCAAATCTATCTTATTTGACACACATTCAGGTTTTAGGGTCTTGACCACGTGCAGGTAACATAATGAGATTTTCGTAGAATTAAAATTTGCTTAAATTGGACTTCAAATGAATTTAATATTGATTTTTCTATGTTTGGGTGACTATGCAGAATTGTTTTTTTAAAGGAAAATGACTCTCTTTCAAAAGAATGCAAGCTAACCAAGCCGCCACTTTGGGTCTAAATTTTTTTGTTAAAATTTAGGAGCCCATTTGAATTTAAATTCAATATAAATATGATAAAAAAATTTATATTATGACGATCTTGAATAAGTCACAAGTAATAGTTACTGTAATTTGTATATATTTAGTCTCAAGTTTAAATCTCTTCTGCTTTTTTTTAATTTTTTTTAAAGTTGCAACAATCTCAATGTTATTATAAGCCATTGAGAATTTTAATTATTTAAAATGTTAAATAATTCAAATAAGATATAAAAATTAAAAATTACGATCAAAATATACTAATTAAGCAATTTTTTAATCCTAAATTGTTAATTCTTATTTGTCAATTGTAATCAAACACAAAATATTGAATACAAATATTATTTTATTCTTAAAAAGCTTATAATATATAAGTTAAAAGCTTGAGAAATAAGTGATTTATGTTGTATTTAATTTTTTTGTAAATTTAATTTTGTTGAAATATGACAATAAACATATTTAGTTTATTTAAATTTTTATAATTAATTTTAAAATTTATTGGGGTCTCATATCTCAAACTCGTTTCGAGTCCCGAGATGTTCAGGATCGACCCTGATCTTTACTCACCTCTTTACTTCTTAAATGACATAAAAAAAAGTTTTCTAACTCAAACACCTTCATTGTATGATCATTTCTTATAAAAGCTTTTAATGAATAACTTAGGGGGTAAAAGGTAGGGTGTTATAGAATGTGTTCCTAACATACTAGAAGTGAAATAACAAATAATGGACAAAATCCATAAAGGTTTACGGCCGACCCATGCTAATGAAGATGTATTAAGATTTGCAAAAAGTGTTTTTTGTGGTTAATGATGAAAAATGTGGTTATGTAAGTAGATATCTTCAATGTTAACGAATCAAGTTTAAACGTTAGAAACTAGCTAGTCTCTTTCAACCCTTGCCAATAGAAAAATAGAAATGAAACATCTCACTGTGGGTTTTGAGGTCGGACCACCTCGGATGTCTAAAGGCAATAGTTCGATTTGAGTCATCAATGATTGACTAACAAAAATGACATGTTTTCTACTTGTGAAGAATACGTATACGAGAGATTAGTTGACTTACCTTTATGTCTGATAGATCGTGCGTTTATACGGAGTTCTCGTATCGATAGTTTTTGATCGAGAGGTGAGATTTGTCTTTTATTTCTAGAATAGTCTTTAAAAATTTATAAGAATTCATATGTTTTAGTACGATATTTCATCTACAAACATATGGATGATCATAATAGATTATATAATCGAGCTTTGCACAAATAGATTTTGATGTAAATCTAAAACTGCTTTTTTAATCCATAATTTATATTTTGTTAGACCTATTTTATATTTTATTTAATCTTATTTTATTTGTTTTGTATTTAACTAGTATTGTAGAAGTTTTTCCAAAAAGAATACAAAAAAATGAAAATAAAACAAATAAGGACATTGAAAATTGCATATTAAATAATAAATATGGAGCATTAAACTCAAATGATTGTGTAGTCCAAATGATTTAATTTGAAGTTTCTTATGCTTGAGATCTATTATTTAAGTTTTGTGAAAAATATTATTTTTGGAACTCTGCAATAAATACACATCTAGCGGAAAGTGCCAGATAAAATCCCAAGATTGGGATAAGGATTTGGTTGTTGGCATTGAAATTAATTTGGCTTATTGTCCCAAATGGATTTGATATGTCTATAAAAGGAAATGTGGTGCAAAAGAAGAGGAGGAGGAGAGCAAGGAAAAACATAGGAGAAATAGGAAAAAAGAAGTTAGGAGATAAATAAGAAATAGAAAATTTATGTCAATTTCTATCAATATCATGAGCAACTAAATTTTTTATTTATGATGGGGATAAAAGTATAAGTCAAGTAACATTAAAATTTTTATATATTTATTTTTACATGACAATTGTATAACTTTATATTTTATTTAACTATTTTTCAATAAGTTAAATATAATATATTAGAATTTATTTTTTATAATTATAAATACAATTATATATATATATATATTGGTTTTATGTTGAATGTCTCTGTAAATTAGGTTAAGCTATGTTTAGAAAAAAAAAAGTTGTGCCTATGAATTAATTTAGTATAGACAAATCGTTCTAATTGGAGAGGAGGAAATTCAACTCATGAATACATTATTATTATTGACGATGCTATTTTTGTTTATAGCTAAAATACATCATAACCATGGTAGTTGATTAAATTTTAAAATTAGTATAAAAATTTAATGTTATATGACTAATGGTGGATTCGAAACTTTAAATCTCCTTAATCAAAACTCAATTTTATTTGGTTGATATTAAATTTATTTTCTAATTAAAACACATCTAACAATTTTTCTTAAATTAATTTAGAAATTAATTTTAAAATTATATAGTACTAGGTCACATAGTTTTTAAGTTTCGACATTTGTACTGTCATCACTGTACTAAACTTTTATTGCCACGGGAAATTGATTTTGACATGATCAAATTTTGGGGCCATCGCCATGGACTATCACAATTACTTATAATTAGAAAATTAATTTTCACATTAATTCTTAGTTTGTACTCTCTACATTAATTCTTAGTTCTTTAGTAATGTGAAAATATCAAAATCATGTTATCTTTAGTAATTTTATATTTATTTATTTATTTTTTCTTTTAAGGACGGTTGTACTCTCTACGGTTGTTATTGTACTCATTTTATTAAATTGTTTTTTTAAATTAAAAAAATAAATTTAAAAGGAATTTTCAGTTAAATGTTCAAAAAATTAATTTTTAATGCACTATTAACATCATCGGATTCACCTAAGAGTAGGCAGGATCAAATTAGGGTGTCTACAGTTGCCCCTTTTTGATATAACTTACATAGTAATGCGAGAAGTAAATTATATCAAAGATCCAGAGACAACAACTATTTGACTGAGCCGTCATTCTTAGGCCACAAACGCACAAGCATGTATATGATGTTGGTTGTACACGAATTTTAATCGAGCTGCCTACGTACCCCATTTGCTAGAGGTCAGATCAAAACGTAGTTCCCAGGACAAAATGCAAGGATGCGAAACATGATGCAGATGCTAAAGATTGAACAAATCTTAGAGATCGAGTTAAGATGTAAAGAAAACATAAACAAGCAAGTCAGAGATCGAGTTAAGATCTAAGAACTCGACTGGGGATAAAATAATTAAAAGGGTCGGGTTAGGATCTAAGAAATTATCTTAATCGGGAAAGCAATTGATCGGTCGAGTTAAGACCTCACAATTTCGAGATGAAAAGTGGGATAAAAATGATTAAAAATCAAGTTACGGCTTAAAATTAAATTTATTGGAAAAAAAATCACAAATTAATAGGCCGAGTTAAAACCAAAAAACTCCGGACGAAAGCAAGATAAAAATAATCAAAAACCAAATTACGGTTTAAAATTAAATTTATTGAGAAGAAAACTACGAATTAATAAGCCGAGTTAAGACCTAAAAACTCGGGACGGAAGCGAGATAAAAATAATTAAAAATCAAGTTACGGTTTAAAATTAATTTTATCTGAAAGAGAGACTACGAATTAATAGGTCGAGTTAAGGTATAAGAATTCGAGACGAGGCGCGAGATAAAGATAATTGAAAGAAAATTACGGCTTAAAATTAAATTTATTCAGAAAGGATAATTATAAATTAATAGGTCGAGTTAAGACCTAAAAATTCGGAGCGAAGACGAGATAAAGATAATTGAAAGCCAAGTTACGACTTAAAATTAAATTTATCGAAAAGGATAATCATGAATTAATAGGTCGAGGTAAGACCTGAAAATTTAAAATGAAAGCGGGATAAAAATAACAAAAAGCCAAGTTACGACTTAAAGTTAAATTTATCGAAAAAAAAAACACCTCAAAAAGGTTTAAAACACACACAAGACTATTTAAAATTATTTCTAATCACACAAAATTTTCTCGAAATATTGTTGAAAAGCTCTAAAGGTTATTTTTAAATGAACACACACACAAAATAAAAGAATAATAATTAAAAATTTTATGTTTTCTAAAATAATTTTTGCTAATAAAACAAAGAGAAAATAATCTATATTAATAAAATGCATGTAAACAAAAAATCATACATTGAAAGCCCCAAACAACTCCTCTCTAACCCCAAAACGTCATAATAGCAAATTGACTTGACGTGACTCTTGGCAACCTGGCGGTCGTTAAGCTCAAACCTTTCTGACATGGCGGTTGCTGAGTAAAAACCCTTACAACATGGCAGTCGCCATGTGTCCCTTCGCTAACATAGCGGTCGCCATAATAGAAGGTGGCGATCGCCACTTCCGTACGTGCATAAGGCCCCTCAGGCGCGCGGTTTTGGTTCATTCTTGCATTCCTTATTCTCTCCCTAGCGCTTTCACTCCCTCAGATTCTCTCTAAACTTTCGCAAACTTCCTCCTGCTTTCTCTTGATCTTCGAGCTTTTTGCGCCTCGTTCTTCTTGACACGAGATGTTTACTTTATTGTTCGTGATCCCATTCCTTTTCATGGCGGGTCAGGGCCAGGGAGATGATGATTTAGGGGTGCACCAGGGCCCTTCCGCTGTTGGGAGTTCTTCCATGGGGACTCTCAGAGGTACGGCCTCCAGTCTTCCCGCTGGTGGAGTCACATCCACCCAGCCCATTGCTGCGATGGATGCTCTCGTTCTTGAGGCGGAGCGTGCCTCTCACCGTTCTGCTGAGGAGGCACGGGCAGATGTTGAGGCTCAGGCGGCTGCTGATGCTGCTGTTGAGGCTGCTGTGGCTGATTTCTTTAATCTTGATGCTGGAGAGGGTCATCCGACACCCTTCAACCCTTATACGTATGCTCCACTACCCCATCGCGTGGTTTCTCGCGGGATGAGACACTACAAGCTTCCTGCTGACGCGGTTGCTGCTGATGTTCTTCTCCGGGAGCCTGACCACCATATCTCTCGCCAGCGACCTTCGGTATGTACCATATCCTTACCGTTTTAAATACTAAAGAATGATATAACAAATATAGACGTATACCTAGAATCCCCCCATGTGATGATGTGATTTGATTATGATGATGAACAATGATTTATTTTGATGATGGTGTGGATGATGATTGCTGTATGACTTGTTTGAGATCTTGGACTTAGTTTAGATACCTATGCAATGGTGATTAAAACAGTAGGGACACTAGAATTTTTGAACAAACAATGAAAGGGGTAATTATTTTAGTGAAAAACTTGAATTTATATTTTTATTTTTAAGAAAAACACAAAAATTAGTGGGGCGGGGGGAATTTGTTTTTATTTATTTATTATTTATTATAATTATTTTATTTTTTTGCATGAAAATTAAAAGGGTAATTTTTTTTTATCAAAAATCCTAAAATTAGAGACAATTTTGTCAAAAATATCTAAAATTTTAGGACAAATTTTCAAAAATCATAAACTCTAGAAGTCTAAGGGGTATTTTTCGAAAATCTAGAAGATTAGGAAAAATTTTGAAAATTCTTAAAAATTTTGGAAAATTCTTAAAAATTTTGGAAAATTCCTAAAAAAAATGGATAAATTTTTAGAAGAATTCTAAAGACTTTTAAGAAAATCCTAATTTAGGGAAGAATTTTTAACAATCCTAGAAAATAATTTTAAATTTTTTTCTAAGGTCTTAGCAAAATAAGAAATTTTTCAAAATATCTTAGAAAATTAAAGAAAATTATTCAAAAGTTTTTAGAGAATTTGGGCATTTTTTTTAGAAAAATCAAGAAAAATCATAGAAATTTGAGGAAAAATTTCAGAAAATTTTGAGGATAATTTTTAGAAAATTCTAAATTTTTTTATAGAAAATCTTAGAGATTTAAGAAAATTTTAAGAAAATTCTAGAAATTTTAGAAAGATTTTTAGAAGATTGGAGCAAATTTTTAAAAAATCAGGAAGAGAGGACAAAACACAAATATCTGGGGAGAGGCCTTTTTTTTTTTTTTTTGAAAAATGAGTAACACAAAATAATAGAGATTTGCTCAGCGCATCAGGGCTTTAGAGTTTCTAGTCTTTTACTATGACGCGTAAAAATTAAAGGATCGTCACATACACACGAACCCATGGTAGGAAGATTTGCCTGATTTATCTGGGCTTGAAAGAACTGAAGGTCGTCACATACACATGAACCTAGGGTAGAAAGATTTGCCTGATTTATCAGGGCTTAGAGATAACCGATGGGCCGTCACTAACACATGAACTTTGGGTAGGAAGATTTGCCTGATTTATCAGGGCTTAAAAGAACCGAAGGTCGTCATATACACACGAACCTAGGGTAGAAGAATTTGCCTGATTTATCAGGACTTGAAAGAACCAAAGGTCGTCACATATATATGAACCTAGGGTTAGGGTGCCTAGTTTTCTAGGACTTAGGATTTTTTTCAATTTAGCTGCATATTTCATGTGTTTGATTGTATTTTCTATTTGTTTTCTTCTTCTCAGGTTGGTCACTATGTAAGAGGTTTCGGAGGTTCTGCCTCCGGGGAGGTGTTAGAGTGGTACGATGCCCTTCCTGCTCCTAGCCGGGCTTATGTTGGCACCTCCAATTTTGCTCGTTTCATACCATTATTGGGTAAGACGGGTAATAACCAGGTATGGTTGACAGCTTTGGTGGAGTGATGGTGGGATACCACTAACACCTTTCATTTCACCACCTTTGAGGCTACCTTGATGCCTCTTGACTTTGCTCTCATCACGGGCATCCGGGTTGGAGGAGCTCGTATTCCGTTCGACCCGTTCATAGCCCAGTCGACCGATGCGTTGCTGTACTTCCTCGGGGCCGTTCCTACTCAGATGGATCGCGACAGAGTCAAATACACCTGGTTCTTTGAGAGATTCAGACATTTTCAGTGCACAGAGCCCCGCCACTTCGAGTGGATCACCCGGGGTTTTCTTATGTATATGTTTGGTACCTTCTTGTTCTCGAACATGGAGAATACCGTCCATTTGCACTACTTGGGTGGACTTGCTCGTCTTGACCAGGTTGCCACTTATGATTGGGGATGAGCCGCGCTTGCTACACTTTACAACTTCATGCGGACTTTGACCCGATTTTCCCGGGAGCTTAGCATCGGGGGATACTAGAGGGTTTGGGAGGTATGATTTAGTTTTCTACGCTTTTTTGATTCATTTCTATTATCTATTATTATCTTCTTGTCGACATCTTCTTCTTTGCAGTTGTGGACTACGAGTTCCTCGAGCTTCACGTCCCAACGAACTCCTCAGCGGATCCTCTGGTCATTCCTCGTGCAGCCCGGTGGTCCCAAGGGCTAAAGGAGAAGAAGGCCGGGGAAAGGACATTGAACAGTTTCGGGTGTCACTAGACTGGCTGACTCCCGACCAGGTATCTTTATTTACTGCTTACTATTTTGTACACTGGCTTCTTATACTGCTCACTGCACTGTACTGCACCGCACTGTACTATTTTTGTTCTCTTATGCTTTGCACACTGATTACTGTACACTGACTGTTATTATACACTGTACTGTATTCTGCAGGTTCATTGGGACGTCTAGAGAGGCATAGAGGATTGTGCCGGCGCAGATCTGATGCGTCATCAGGATATCGCTTCTAGGTGGATCGTGTAGGAGGGCTCATTTGGGCGGGAGTACTATCTAGGAGAGCGAGTGGTTCGCTAGTCACTCGGCCTGGATCACTTTCGGATCTGGTGGTTCCTCCGGCTTGTATGCGTTGGACTGATCATCTAAGCCGGGTTGATATTCTATTAGAGTTGGTCGGGACACATGCTGTCGAGCTTCTGGTGACCGAGGGAGACTACCCAGCCTGGGCCCGGACACATCTGTTGGGACCTCTAGGACCCGGCCTGGCTGCCCCTGGTGGCAGGAGGAGAGGACAGGCGTCGGAGGTTGCTGAGGTTGGTGCTGCTACGGCTGGAGCTATTGGTGATGATGCCACGGATGGAGGGATGAGGGGCTCAGAGATCCCGTGGGAGATTCAGACAGTAGCATACAGCTACCCCTTCCCTCTGCCGGTTCCCGTTGCACCAGGACCTGAGTTCAGGGATGAGCTCAATCAGGTTTGTCTTTGTACTTTCTTCTTTCATTTGGTTGCTTTCTTTACTTGTTTACTCAAACTGCATAACTTATTCTCATATGTTAATCAAGCATGGCTAGATCACCTGCTACTGGTCTTTACTGGTCAGAGAGCACTGATCTGCCAGCTTGACACTACTGTTCGAGCAGCTGGCATTACCTTTACCCCAGCAGCCAAAGTGAGTATTCTTACAATCCTTTTTAAACCTTCTTGCACTTTTTCTATACTCTGCCCTGATCCTTGTTTTCTTCTAACAGCCTCCGGTACCGGCCACTGGCATAATTCCACCGCGTGCACCAACCCCTGCCCTTGTTTGAGGTCGTGGTTCCCGGGCACCTTCTCGAGCTCGCTGCAGAGGGCCTGTCTCCTCTGCTCGGAGTCGCTCCAGGGATGTGTCTTCTTCTTCTGGTAGCGATGGCGATGATGACATTAAGCGGCTCTTTGAGGATGTCAGTTCGGACGAGGTCGGTCCTTCCTCCCGCCAAGTTCGCCCCAGGCATTAGTGTGAGAGAGAGAGAGAGAGAGAGAGAGAGAGAGAGAGAGAGCTTCCCCCCTCCCCAGTTTCATTTTGATACATTTATTTTGATGGGCCTGCGTGCCCTAGTTTGACATATTTACATACATTTTCTTGATCAATTGGCATGCGTGTCCCGATTTTACAATTTATTGGGCCTGGGTGCCCCAATTTTTTTATTCTGATGCATTTTATCACTTTCTGATATATTGTGGGCCTTCGTGCCATTTATTGCCTTATATCCATATGCTTATATGGTTCTCTACTCAAACTGTCTTAGATGCATAGTTCATATGCCACAACTAATACAGATCACACAAACTGCAAACTAATACACACCTGCTATGTTCAAACATGACGGTCGCCATAATACAACATGTCGGTCGCCAGTTTCCAAAAGTGTTCACCTGGCGATCGCCTGTTTCAACATGGCGGTTGCCTGGTCAAAGGAATGATGTCACTGTACTATGCTTTTTAGAGTTGGCAGTCTCCAGTTCTAAGATGGCGATCACTACGTTGAACGTACCCTTTTATCAAAATTTTTATTTTTTGCCCTTTTCTGCCTTATAAATACAGCCCTGGAGACCCTATTTTTTGCTACCCCAACTCAAATGGCTTCTTCCCTTTTTGCATGGGTCGAGGCATTTTCCCATGTCGAGCGTTTGAACTTTATCCCTTTTGGTATCAACTCTTTATTTCCCCTCATGATCGTGAAGACTGATGGACCTTTGTTGGAAGCTGTTGCTCGGCTATGGGATCCCCAGTCTCGTGTCTTTCGGTTCGGTCTTGAAGAGTTATGCCCCACTATGGAGGAGTTTGCTGCTATCCTAGACTTGGGCTTCGCAGAGTCCTGTCGTTGTTCCTACTTTCTCCTTTTCTGCTCGGCAACGGGTGAAGCAACTTTGTGGCCTGTCTAAGATGGAGGCTTTTTTTTTCTGACATCAGATGACTATCTTGAAATTCCTTGGATCATTAACAGATTTTGTCCTAACGGTGACCTTAACGACCTTGTCTTTTAGTTGCGACGTCGTTACGCTATTTGCTTTTGTCTTCTTGCTCAGTATCTTCTCATTCCTTCTGACGGGCGAGCTAGATGTGCCTTGGTTCGCATTGCTAGTCAGAGGTGGATGGGCAAGGACTTTGTGCCACTTGTTTTAGTTGAGACACTGCTGGGCTTAGATGTTGTTCATCGCGGTGAAACCACTACTTTTGCTGGCAGTCCTTTGCTTCTTCAGGTGAGCCCAGGACCTCTTTATCAAAGCTTTTCGCCAGGCCTTTTCCTTACTCATCTAACTTTCAGTACAGATCTGGCTGATGGAGAAAGTGAATCTTGTACATAAGCCATCTACTGATAGACACGGTGCTGTAGCTTTCCTCTATAGTCCCTATTATCAGATATGTGACACCGAACCAACCTGGCGGCAGTACCTTCCTTCTCTGACTAGTCCAGATATTACTTAGCAGTGCCCCTAGTGGCGAATCTTTGTCACAACCTTGTCCACCATGGATCACCCTGGTGTTTTGCTCGTTGGTCTACGTCGGACTACTTTCTATTGCCCCCATAGGATCATGCGACAGTTCGGTCATAGTCAGATCATCCCTCACAACATCCGAGGCCGTTTATCTTCATCTGTACTACGGGCCCCATTTTTGGCATTGTATCAGGAGGCCTGGCCATCCCGCTCATTGATGGAGATGCAGGACCTGCAATGTCCTGAGCTTTCTGCTGAGTACAAGATATGGATAACACAAGACAGGGAGAAGAAGGATAAAGAAGAGGGAAAACATGCAGCAAAAAGGAGAGAGATTTGAGGTCTCCTGCTTTGTTTTAAAAAATTTCATAGCTTTCATCTTTATTCTGTAGAGTTTGGGACTTGCGTGCCCTTCCTTTTATTTTCAAAAATTTGTAACTCTAAAAAACTATTGTAATGAAAAATTCCCACTTCATGTTTAAAATGGTTCAAATTTATCCAAAGTTTTTAAGATTTCAAAAACTAGTTTGCATTGGTCTTACTTAGATTCAAAGATGGTTAAAAACAAAGAATGTGGCTGGATTTCTTAAAAGAAGCTGCCTACGTATCCCAAAAAGATGGAATCATGCCATAACATAGTTCGGGCTCGATTTTCATTCGAGTATTGATGCTCTCCTTTTTTTGATGCCCTAACTTTTTCCAAAGTCACCCTTTCGGGTTTTCGACCTTGCGAACTTCTCTAACTTTTTCTTGAGTTACCTTTTGGGTTTTCAACTCAGTGAGCTTTTATTTTATCTTTATTTTTACCTCAAGGATAGTACTTTTTGAGCTGATCGAGGTTAACTGGAGTGGAGAACACATTGCCATCCAAATCCATAATGATGACTGCACCACTGGTCATGATGGTTTTGATGAGAAATGGTCCGGACCAGTTTGGCTTGAACTTACCTCTCAGGTCGAAGATAGGAGCTCTAATTTCCTTAAGAATCAAATCTCCTTCTCTAAGGTCCCAGGTCTTGACCTTCTTATTGAACGCTCAAGCTATCCTCATCTGGTATTCTTGTACATGAAATAGGGCATGCAGCCTTCTTTCATCAAATAAGAGCAACACTTCCATTCGGTTTCTTTGCCATTCTGCTTCCGATATGCTGGCTTCAGCCACCATTGTTAGCGAAAGTATTTTCACCTCAATAGGAAGTACAACTTTCATCCCGTACACTAAATAGTATGGTGTAGTTCCGATTGCTGATTGACGTTCGGTACGCCCAAAGTAGAAATTGTAGATGTTCCGGCCAATCTTTGTGTGAGTTGATTGTCTTTTGCAAAATTTTCTTGATGTTCTTGTTTATTGCCTCAACTGCTCCATTGGTTTGCGACCGATATGGTGAGGACTTGTGGGCAACTATCCAGTATTCTTCAAAAAGATCCAGGACCTCCCATTAGAAATGTGAACCATTGTCTGAGATAACCTCATGTGGGACTCCGTATCGACAGATGATGTTTTGCTTGATAAACTTAGCAACATGGAAAGCTTTCAATACCGAGTAGGAAGAAACTTCCACCCACTTAGTGAAATAATCAATGGCTACTAAAATAAACTCATGTCCATTAGATGCCTTCGGTGTTACTCTGCCAATCACATCGATGCCCCATACTAAGAACGACCATGGTGACATCAGGTTGTACAGCTGGGATGGGGGAACGTGCATGAGGTTTGCGCGGATCTAACACTTACGACACCTCCAAATGAACTGTATATAGTCTGTCTCTATTGTCATCCAAAAGTATTATTATCGTAGGATTTTCTTTGTTAACATGTTTCTGCTCATATGTGGCCCACAGACTCCCGCGTGTATCTCTTTCATCAACTCTTGGCCTTCTTTAGTGTTTACACACAGCTTGTTGACCCTAGAATGTCCTCATTTATATAGTCAACCACCACAAACGACAAATTGTGTAAATAGTCGTCGTATTGCCCTTTTGTCTTTTTTTCTTGCAAACTTGGGCTATTCTCCTTTTTCGAAGTTTTGAATGTCAAAATACCATGGGAGATCGTCAGTGCTTTCTTCAATGGTAGCTCTCATCTCATATGCCGGCTTTCTTTTCTGTTCAATTATCAAAGGCCTCATTTGAACTCCGGGTGGTATGTCAATCATGGATGCTAGGGTGGTTAGTGCATCACGCGAACTTATTTTGCAATTTTGGTACATGGGTAAAGATCACTGATTTAAAGCACGGTATCAAATTTTCTAGTTCTTGATGATAGAGAATCAAGGTTAAGTCCCTGACCTTCCATTCTCCTCTTGCTTGTGAAATTACTAGTGCTGAATCTCTGATGACTTTCAGTTTCCTTGCACCTAGTTCCAGGGCTGCCTCCAATCTAGCTAAACATGCCTCATATTCAGCCTGATTGTTGGTGACTTCAAAATTGAGTTTCAATGATAAGGGGATGAGTGATTCATTAGGAGTGACAAGGAGGACTCCTATTCCATATCCATATTGATTGGATGCGCCATCAAAATATAAAGTCCACTTGTCATTCTCGACTTTCATCAGCTGTTCGTTAGGAAACAGAAACTCTGTATCTTCACCTCCCTCTATTGGTTGGTCGGTCAGGAATTTTACCACTGCTCTACCCTTGACTGACTTTCGGGTGACATATTAAAGATCAAATTCAGATAACAATAGTACCCACCGTGCCAACCTCCCTGTCAGTGCTGACTTTTCGAACAAGTACTTTAACGGGTCCATCTAAGAGAAGATGTTCACTATGAAAGATAGCATGTAATGTTTAGTTTTTGGGAAGCCCAAACTAAAGCCCAACATGCCTTTTCTAGTGGTGTGTATCGTATTTCTGACCCGGTCATCTTCTTGCTTAAGTAGTAGATGGCCTTTTCGATTCCAGTTTCACCTTCTTGTGCTAGCATGCATCCCATAGTTGAATCAGTCACTGACAAATAGAGGATTAGTGGTCTATCAGGTTCGGGAGGAACTAGAACATGAGGGTGTTGCAGGTACTGTCGCACAGCATCGAAGGTAACTTGGCATTTTTGATCCGATTCAAACTTGACTTCTTTCTTCAGTAGACGAAAGAGCGGCTCACAGGTAGTTGTCAGTTCTGCGATGAATCGACTGATAAATTATATTTTACTAAGGAAGCGCCTGACTTCTCGTTCGATCCTTGGAGGAGGAATTTCTAAGATTGCCGTGATCTTTGAAGGATCTACTTCGATACCCCGTTGAGTGATCATAAATCTAAGCGTTTTTTCGGTAGTAATCCCGAAGGCACACTTTTGTGGGTTGAGTCGCATCTTGTACCTTCGAATCCGTTCGAAGAACTTTCGTAGTGCTGTGATATGGCCATCTCGATCCTTGAATTTAACTATCATATTGTCCACGTACACTTCGACCTCCTTGTGTATCATGTCATGCAGCAAAGTAGTGGCAGCCCTTTGATAGGTTGCCCCTCTATTCTTTAAACCAAACGACATTACACGATAACAATAGGTGCCCCAGAGTGTTGTGAATGTCGTCTTCTCTCTATCATCGGGATCCATCAGAATCTGGTTGCACCCGGAGAAGCCGTCCATAAATGACAACAAGGTATGCCCAGCTGTACTTTCTACCAAGACGTCAATGTGTGGTAGCAAAAAAATTATCTTTTGGGCTAGCCTTATTGAGATCTCAAAAATTCACGCCGGCTCGAATACGGTTGTCCTTCTTCAAAACTGGCACAATGTTGGCTACCCATTTTGGATACTCAGTTACCATTAGGAATCCGGCATTGATCTTCTTGGCAACCTCTTCTTTGATTTTTAGAGTCCATTCTGGCCGGATCTGTCTTAATTTTTGTTTGACCGGTTTACCATCGGAGTATAGAGGGATATGGGGTTGGACAATGTCAGGATCAATTCCAGGCATATCTTCGTTAGACCATGCAAACACATCTTTAAATTTTTTTAATAAAATTATTAATTGTTTTTATTCAACCGGGGATAAAGAAGAACTAATTTGCACATTTTGTGGGTTAATTTCATTACCTAAATTTATTGACAAAGTTTCTTCAATTATTGGTTGGGCACACATTTATTCTTCTCTTTTTATTAAAAGTTCTATTTTTTTGAAAATATCCCCATCGAATTCAAAATCGTCAGAAAACGTATGAAATAAATTAAATAAAGCAGAGTAACCAGAAATTTCATTCATTTCCTTAAAAGCAGGGGGAATTACAAACTCGATGCTAAAAGCAGGAAGAGGAGCACCAACAGACGTTCCCTCGATTATAGACTCCAACTCAAACTTGGACTCAGGATAGACGACATGCACATTACAAGACTCGATGGTCCAATTCTTTACTTCTTTTGTGGCTGCATCGACGATAAGCTTGGTGCCGTTTACTGGTGTGCTGAAACCCATCATAGAACAGTCCTAATCAGTCACTTGCAGCTGGGCCATCTTCTCATTAAACAGCATTCCTATGCCAGTACCATTAAACTTGTCAATCCAATCTTCTGCTTGGACATTCTTTCCTTCTTCTTTCCCTTCCACTGTCTCTTCCTCTTCCATGTCAGACAATTGATGTCTGAAAAAGATCTCCAACCGTGGCAGATTTTGATTGATTTTTTTGTCGATCCACGACTCTAGAAAGTCGCAATACGAGAAATCTTCTCATTCCTTAACAAAGTACCCATTGAGCGTCCCAGAATAATTGGAATTTTGTCCCCTTCTAGGCCCTTCCAGATCTTTTTCTGTTGGTTTATACCCAATATCAAAATGGTGCAAAGTTGGCAATACCTGAATAGATTCTGGGATTCCCTGCTGCTTGTGTGAGATCCTGACCCATTTTTTTTGGCATTTTTGGACGCGCGTTACGTGTTTTCGTTTGAGCATGTTTTTACTGCTTTTGATGCACGATCGGGCTTAGATATGCATACGGGGTAGGTTTTTGGGGCCGTGGGCCATTGTGGGGCGAGTTTCAAAAAAATTTCAAAAAATGATATTTTGGAGACCTATAAATATTTGGAGTTAGATATTTTCATAAAGATATTTTCCAAAACTTCTCGAATAAGTTTTTTGTTTTCTCTCTTCCTTCTATCTAAGTTCTCGGGGGACTGGGGCTTGGTTTTCAATGATCCAACAACGGATCCTTGCTATTGGCGCAGTGCGCTTTGCAACCATCTGGTTAGGTTTTGATTTCGGCGAGGCTCGATTTTACATGTGGATCGAGACGTCAAATTTTGAACTCACCGAGGTAAGGTTCTAGACCTGTATGTTTTATAATGGTGCTATGGGTAATCGGGTGTCTTTTTACCGGTTGGTTTATTGTAGATATGAGTTTGAATCAAGTTGGCTTTTGGGTTTAAAACCTATTTTTTGTCAATTTTGTGAATGGAATCGAGTATCGAGAGTTTCTTTTGAGGTCTTGGTGTTAGGCCTAGGCGTGTGGATGTTCACGGGTGTTGATTTGGAGTTTGGAGGCTTCGATTTGAGGTTTGGAGGGCTGAACCCGTAGCTTAAAAACGGTTTCTGGGTGAGTTCCGTCGACTAAACTCATAGGTTCAGTCGACTGAACCGTGGGGTTCGGTTAACTAAACCGTGCGTAAGGTGTTTTGGTGGTTTTCCTGTGTGTTGTTCAGCCGACTGGGGGTTTGGTTCGGTCGACTAAACTCCTAGGCAGTGTGATGGTGGTTCGATGGTTGGGTTTTGGCTTTCGATTGGTGTTCTATGGTATTCAATTGATTGATTTATAGGGATTAGTCGATTCAAATACCTGTGAATTCTTTTTGGGGTTCAGTTGGTTGTGTGGTAGCTTCGGGAGTCGTGTCGTGATTTTGGTGTTTGTTTAGGTGTTGTCCTCAGGGATGACAGATATGGTAGATGTGGATTGTTGGGGCACGGTTGAGCGCATTGTGGTTGCGTACAGAGAAGGTTAGGGCTCTTGATCCTTTTGAGAAAAAAAGGGCCATTTGTAACCTCGTGGTTTGAAGGGGTTTAGCATTAGCCTTCGGTTTAGGCTTAGTGCTGTGAGTTGTTGGTTGTCCCTGTGAGCGGATGTCTGGTTTGACGGGTGGCATCACAATGTGGGTTATATCTGGTTGTGTGCATTTATAATTGGTTATGTGCATTTTTAACTCTACTTTATTTATGCATGGATATGTAAGTGAATTACATAGTTTTGATATCGTTACGTGTAACGTGGTTTATGCTTTAAAACTCAGTGTTTTATAGGCATATAAGTGGGCTCTAAGGTGCGGATGCATGTGGGACATGTTATGTGAGTCGCGTGTGTAGCATGTGATGTTGTCTGCGGAACGTAGTGATATTACGTGATTTTATGCATTTAAATCCTTACTAGGTTATACATAGGTGTATGGAATGAGATACATGGTTATGTTAGCTCTGGCTAACGGTGATTACGTTAAGATTACGACCCTTTGGTTAAAGTCCGGGAAGATTACGCTAGGGTTACGACCATTCGGTTAAAGTCTGTAAAGAGGCGTTTGATAGGGTTATGATCCATCAATTAATGTCCGTAAAGAGGTGTTCGATAGGGCTACGGTCCCTCGGTAAAAGTCCGTAAAAATGCATTGATGGGGGCTACGGTCCATTGGTGAAAATTCGAGAAGATACATGGATTACATGAACTGCATTGTGGGACAGATAGATCAATTTTCAAATTATTTTTTTTAAGTCGTGTGAATTGTGATCGAAAAATCCTTTTTTAACTATTTTTAGGGCTCCTGTGAGTGAGTCAAAAGATGGGTTGTATCCTCTCTTTCCCTTGCATGTGAAAATCGTTTTAAAGGCTTGAAAGAGAGTCTAAAACTGCACTTCGATTTCCTAGCACATTTATTTATATTGCATGCTTGTCTAGCTTCTGCTGAGTCTTGGCTCATGGTGTGGGATTTGCTTTTCTTTAGGTACCGATCACGCTGGCTGATTTGGAGGCGCTGAAGAGGTGGAAGAGTTATAGTCTTTTCTTTTTGTTTCTATCTATATCATGTATGCTTAATACATATTTCTCGGTGTTGGAGCCATGTAATGTTTGCCATTTGGCGTTTATATACAATGCATGTATATTTATTTGAGAGTGTATTCTCGGACTGGGTGTTGTGGTTGATTATTTATGGGTGTTTTACGTGGCCCAGAGTTTGGGGTGTGATAACTTGCGTCCCAATCCCATACCAGGAAAAAAGGACATTTTTCTCATCATTGTTTACTACTCGCGGGTTGATATAACTTTTTTCTTCATTCATCAACATCTGAACAGCCTATACTTCATCAAATCGGAAACCACTGAGCAACAGATCATTTTCATTATGTTGAACTTTCAACAGAGTTGTACCCTCTCTTCCTCTTGGGGGATGAATGTTGTCCTCTCCGTGAATAGTCAGAACTGCCCCATTTCTCATTAGTTTCAATTTTTGATGGAGAGTAGATGGTACGGCCTGAACATTTGGGTCATGCAACCAAAGTCTACCAAGAAACAAGTTAAAAGATGCCGGTACATCCAGTACATGGAACTCGACCAATGTTTCTGAGGGCCCTACTGATATTGCAAATGACACCAGTTCCAGTACGTCCCTCCTTGTGTTGTCATAAGCTTGGACCCCTTGGTTGCTTGGTATAAATTGCTCTGTCTTTAGTCCTAAACAGAGTGCTGTTATGAGCGGACATACATTTAATGCAGACCCGTTATCGTTAAGAGTCACGGGGACCCATTTATCCAGGCACTTAGCAGTGATGTGTAGCGGCTTGTTAGATTTCTTCCCTCTATTGGCATATCTTTGTCGAAAAAAGAAATAACCTTTGGTTCAGCTGCCGACAGAATGAGTCCAATCAGTTGCTCTAGGGTTGCCTCTATTGGAATGCTAGTTTTATTCAATACGTTTAGTACAGCTTGTCTGTGTTTGTGCGAGGCCATTAGTAGCCCTCAAACGCTGATGTTAGCTTGTGTTTTCCTTAACTGTTTTAACATTGCATCATCTTCTTCTTGTTGTTCTTTCTCCTGTCCTTTCCCACTTGGTTTCCCTTTTTTCAACTGAGCTGGCTTGAAATGCCACTAGCTTCTAATCAGACGCTCTATCCCCTCCCCGGGATCCCATAATCCTGTTATTGTGTCACTGGTTTGTCGTACCTCACTTATAAGCGGAGGGCTTTTGAATGCCCACAAATCGCCCAGATTGCTGATTGCTATTCTTTCTCTTCTCTCCCCATCGTCTTCGATGGCCCATGTATTATCAATTTCTTCCCATATGTCCTCTTCGATAAAGTCAACTTGTTGTTCTCGAGAGGCCCAGAAGTTGATCCACTCGGCCCCGTCCGATTTCAGCACAACCCTTACCAGCCAAAAGGATTGCATTTCGTCGACATATACCTCTTCCTCAAAATGTTAGGGAAGGGTAATGCCGTCGAGCACGGGACCAAACCCATATGGTCAGGCTGGGTAATCCAAAGGTCAATCGTCTTCCTCGTTATGCTCTTCTTCCTCAAGTTGGATAACTAGAAGTGTTGTCTGATACCACTCCCAAGTACCATCATTCCATTTTTCCATCCTGTCTCAATTGCCTCTGACCGTGATAAATGAGCATGCTGTTTGATCCTCAGTTACTGAAACACGAGGGCGCGACAGATGCGCCGAACAGATGTGCTGACTTGGGTCATCTAATTCCCCTAGAGACATGTAATTTACCCCAGCCTACCGGGCATGATTTGGCAAGGGGTTAGTCGTAACATTCGATTTTGGAGAAGCAGATGGTGGCGGGATCACCTTGTTATCGATGATGTTCTGGATCTCATGTCGAATCCTAAACACTTATCAGTTAGGTGTCCGTGACCTCGGTGGAAGGCACAATATTGAGAAACATTAAACCTTGGTGGTAGGGGATCAGGAACATGCATGGGGTCCAATGGCTTGAGGAGCCCTTTCTCGACAAGTCGATTCACGGCGATGGATAAAGAAATGTTGAGGGGAGTAAACACCCTCCTTGGATTTTGTTGCTGTTGGCTGTTATCGGACTGTTGGGCATTATTGGACTATTGGGCAGAAGAGGATGGGTTCAGCAAGTTTATCTCGTTCGAGCGAGACACGAGATTGACGGTAGCAGATTGGTTTTGATTATTTGTGGGGAAGGTCCTCCTGGGTTTCTTGCTCAGCTCGGCTTTTTCAATATTCGCACACTGGATTGCATCTTCTATATGAACCTCGGCATCAAACAACTGCTCGAATTTGAAAAGTGATCACGTGATCAGATAATGCTTCAACGAGGATTGCAGGTTCTTCACCACTATCCTCACTTGCTCTTTCTCAGAAGGCTGGTTCGTCATCTTGGTGGCCTTACCCCTCCATCGGGTCAAAAAATCAACAAAAGACTCCATGTTCTCCCGTCGGGTCGTTTCGAGCTCTCGGGTAGTTACGTCCAGTTAGACATTATAACTTTATTAGCCGATAAAAGCCGTTGCTATGTCTTTTCAAGGTCTGGTTTTGGCTATATCAAGGGAGAGGAACCATTTCTAGGCTACCCTAGAAAGAGATCAGTGAAAGAGCTGAGCTTTCAACGGGTCATCAATTCCCTTTGGCGGCAGGGTACTAACATACATTCGGAGATAAATTCTGGGATCTCTGATTCTGTTAAATTTTTTCATGTCCGGCATTTTAAACTTTTTCAGCAGTTTAGCATCTGGGAACAAACATAGTCCCCCCACATCTAGCATACATTCTTCGATCCCTTTAGCCTTTCTAAGGACCTTCTCCATCCTGTCGATCTTCTCAATTAGTGCACATTCTCTAAACTGCGTAGTGTTTTCTTCCTCAACTATCACTTGATGAAGGTTCCGTGGAGGGGGTGGAACAACTTTGTGGTCCATCGAGGACTTGATTATCATCCCAAAAGTCTTCAGCATTCTCATTCGTATCATCCAATTGTCCATTCACAATAGGGATACGGGCCTAAATTGCCCAAATCTGTGCGTGACATTACATTTGAGCCTGGGTCTGTTGCTCAACGGCTCTCTGTATATCAGTGATCACCCTCATTAGAGCTGCTAGATTCACCTTGTTTTCTTCCATTTTAGCTGACTCAGTTGGCTGTTCAGATACCCTACAAAGTCTGCCCGATCCTGATCTCACCCAAACGTGTGTTGACTGTACTTTTCTTGACCCAATGGTAAAGTCACGGAGATCACCTAAATCCTAAAAGCAGAACAACTGGTATTAAATACTGTCTAGACAAACATTTCGACGACAGATAGCACAATTCCTAGATATTTGAAATAGCAAATCATAAGAAAACGACCACGAAAGCTATAACAATGCCCCTACCGGGCTCATATTGGCAGCATAACAATAGGACAACCTGGGATGATGGCTAAGGAGAAGATTAACCAACTTCTAGAGGGAAGGTTTATCAAAATGGATAGCACACCGACAAGAAAACAAAGCTATGTTGACTGAATTGTTTCGACCTAAAAATTCTAAGAAAAAACGGGCGGCATAACGGTAAAGAACTAACTCTCACGGGTATGGCAAGGGTTTGAAAGAAACGAGCCTATGTCAAGGGGGAGGAGACCAACGGTTTGAGAAGAACCCAGAAGAGAGAGAAATTATCTTAGAGGCTCTAAAACGAAACACATGCGGAACCCCGAGAAGAAAACTACGACGTAAGAACCAAACATGGTGAGGCACAAGACTCGGGTAAGAGCCCAATGAAAAAGCTAACCTAATCTAGAAGGGATAAAAGAAAACCCGTGCCGAACCCGGAAAAGGAACTAACCTAATCTGGACAAATAATCCTAACAATATGCAAACAAAACATACAATAAAGAAAACACCCAATCCTAACAGGGCTAATAGCACCTAAAGGAGAGTTCTAAGTTCACTATATGCAAAAGACCGATTTTGGTCAATTGAACAAGGTACCTTCTAAATAGAGCCGTGTATAAACCTTCCATGTAGAACATGGTCAAACAGTACGTCTGAACTCTTTTACTGCACTTATGATAGCATACAATTAGTAAGGGTTCCCCGCCTTACCAACAATCTCCGAAACAGATGTACATTTAGGGCGTCAAGTCGACCAAGCAGGGGAGGTTTGAAGAATAATGCGTATGCAAGCAAAAATGCAAATGAGAAACTCTTTTTAAGAACCAATGACATTTTTAAGTCTAGCTCTCTTATTTGGTTTTAGAAACTAATCCCCAGCTGAGTCGCTAGAAAATACTGTGGCGCCGAAATTTAGGAATTTTTGGAAAATGATAAAAAATAAGGGATTCAAAAGATATTTTAAAAAATATTTTAATATCTTGAAAATCAAAATTTGAAAACTCATTTTTTTGTTGAAAATGGAGTCACCACTTAGTTTTTAAAACAAACTAAGAAAAAAAAAATGGCTACTGATCTTTGAATACGTTAACCAGGGAAAAAGAGTTCGGGGGCTAAACTATCATGATCTAAATGGTACATAGAGCACACCCGCATGCAATTTTACAAAAATAGCCTAAACTATCATGATCTAAATGAAAGAGCAACAACATGCTATAAATTGTTAAAACTACCTAAACAAGATTTGTTAACAAAAAATACACTAAACTAGGCAAAATTTTAAAGAAAGTAACTAAAATATGCACACTGTCAAAACAAGCTAAATTAGCATTAACATGATGAAAAGGTACTAACATAAAAGCTGCTTGTAAATTCGTTGTTTAAAATAAAGTTTACTAAAAAAAGTGTTATGACAAATGAGAGTATGAGAATTTAAAGAAAAAAAAATAAAGAATAAGTTTGTAAAAGAAAAAAATGCTAAATAAAAAGGTTAGAAAATGTTTGTTTAAACTATTAAAAGAAAACCTAACTATTCATATTTTATATTTAAAACAAAAGAAAAAGCAAGCAAAAGAAATGGAAGTTATATTTTAAGAATGAGGGCGAGATTTAAAGACTTTTTATGATTTTTGGATTTAATAAAGAAAAAGGAAGATAAAATGATGTAGATGATCAGGATTGGGATCTACTGGTCCCGTCTAAGCAGACTGTGACGTTAGAGGTGAATGTCACGTGTACGCCTGTAGAAGCAAGGGGTGAGATGTCCATCGGTGGCTTTATACCGGTGGACCCTCCGTCGAGCAAGTCAAGCAAGGGATTTTAGAGAGAATAAAGAACTTGAGAGAGAATTTTAGGAGAGTTTTGGCTTAGTAAAGAGTGCATACTTTTCAGTATCAGATTGTTGGCTATTTATAGGTAGAAATATACTTGATTCGTTTGTAGAGTCTGACCCGACCCGAGCAGGTCGGGTTGTACTTTCTCTCCCTGATCAATATATAGCAATTAAGAGTTTGATGGTGAATTATTAGTTCCATCATTAAATATCTCTACAAGATCTCTCTGCAAGTTCCTTTTGTCATGTCAAGATGTCAATCAGCATTCAGATCTAACTTGGGCTAAACAACATGCCTAACTTGGGCTAGGGCTAAGCCATCCCTATTTGGTACCCTAGCCCCTAAATGGGCTTATTTACAACTGATCTCTTGTCTTCATATCACTTTCCTGAAATGAATATTATGGGACACGATCTTCAATGTCGGCCATCCAGCCCGGCCCAGGGTTTAAGCATCTCGCCTTGCTCGACTATGAGTGCCGAGCATTCCTCATAATGGTGCCGAGCACCGTGGCTTCGGGATTTGAGGCCGAACCTCGTCGAGCTTAGGCCCTTCGTCTTGAAGTCTTTAGAGCTCGGATATACCACTGTATAACTCAGCCTATAACCCCGCTGAACTCTGACGTGGACTGCCACGCTGTACGGCCTTCCATGTGCACTCCACGTGACTTTGATTGGAACTTGATCCCCATCAATTACCCCCATCATCTTGCAGTTTCTTGGGACTCGAGAAGCTGAAGGGTGATGTGATGTTCTTGCTCGATTTGTAGTCTCGTCTTTTGATTGGGAGGCTTATTGAACAAGCTTTGCTGGCGTACTATTTCGTAGCCTCCTCACACTCCAACGGTCATTTCTGCCACGTGGTAGCACCCTATTGGCGCTGCGGCGCATTTATTGTGCGCATTGAATGCGTACGGTGCCAACTGTACCTTGGGCACAGGAATGTTGGCCGTCGCAATCAATAAATGTCAATCATTTGAGTTTATGACGGTTGGGAAGCTCGGGTCACTGAGTCCGAGCACCGTTGTAGCCTTTCTAGACAATCCAAAGGCTGACCTTGCTCGGAGTACAGCGCTTGTGTTCTGTATGTCGGTGCATTGCTGCTTGGGAAGCATTAATTTCTCATTTAGTACACACGGCGCCATTGCCCCAGGCGCCGTCTGCTGGTGCTTCGTTTGAAGGAGAGGGGATAGTTTAAAAAGGGGAAAGCCCCTCTTTTCCCTCTTCTTCGTGAGCTCTCATCTTTTCTCCCCCTTGGCGATTTTTGAAAACATCTATAAACTCCCTTCACCACCCTCTGCGGCGGCCTTCACCGAGTTAAAGATCTTCAGTATAACACGCACGACTTCTCTAAGGTAAAACCTGAATATCCTCCGCAATTCTTGTCGTATGCTAATTTATTTTTGTTTATGTTTTCCGCTTCATTTATTCCCTCTGTTTTGTCACTGTCGTGACACCTCCACGGTCCATGGTGGTGCCGTCGCCGTCGACGATGGTAGATGCCACCGTCGTTGGTGGCGGCACAGCTGGGGGTGTCCCCCCTCATAGAAAAACTTTAACGAAACTGAACCATCCCCCCCTTTTTTTTTATAGAAATGGGTCGGTTAGCTAGGTATGTTGATTCTCCGGCGGCTTTAGCCGAGTTTTGCCAGGCTAAGTCCATCCCCGCGGATGTCACCATATGCTAGGCAATCGAGCAAGAACTTTGGACCACAAATGAGCCCGGGGGTGTTGTTTTCCCTCTTGTGGCTCTCTTGGAGTCCATGCTGGAGCTTCACCTCCCGAGCATAATCAGGGAGGCTTTAGCGTTCTACCGGTTGTGCCCTGCGCAGCTCACCCCAAATGTCTTTTCTATCTTGATGGGGGTAGCATTACTGAATCCGTATATGGGCATCAACCTTGGTGTCCGGGAGATTCAGTACTGCTACTCCATAGCAGAGACTGCTCGGGGTGTCAACAACTATTACTTCAAAACCAAGGAAGGCCATCAAATCATGATGAACTTGAAGAACTCCCACAAGGGAGATTTAGAGGACTTCGTCGTGGTCGGGTGCAACTGGTAGCTTACCCCTGGCGTCCACGATCCTCAGGCAAGGTTGTGCCCAGTGAATCTGGGCTCCCCAGGTAGCCGAGCTCCACCAGAAGCTCTTTTCGTCTTTATTTATACATTTCGAGCATATGAATACGAACCGTTCTAACTGATCTTTATTTGTTGTACATTTTGTTTTCTTTCCCAGCTGTCTACTGTAACACCACCGCTGCTCGGGATAGAAAGGACAGGAGGGACGGGAGGATAAACATCGCCCACCTGAGGTGATTCCTTGACTGGGGCAAAGAGATGAGGTCATTCAGACGCCTATTCAACGGTGTCCACATTCGTTCTGACGAGCTCAGAATCCGACTTGTCCAGGTTGAGGATGAACAAGCTGAGGAAGGTTAGAGCAACCGGGCCTCCACATCTAGTACAACGATAAGGCGCCGACCTTCAAGGTCCACCTCGCAAAGATGTTCTCTTGAAGGACCCGACATGTCGAGAAGGGATCTTCTAGATGTCCTGATCGGCTCCACGATCGCAGTTGGTCCGAGCATCCTACAATCGTCGTCCATCGCCACAACAGTGCCGACCACCACAACCACCCAGACGTTTACCCAAGTAGAGATAGCCCGTGTGGTTCAACAGATCCTCCTTCTTCAGCTGTGCAGCAAGCCAGGAAGAGGCAATCATCCCAGCAAGTCGTCGATGGCCAAATTAGGCGGCGTATTGAGGAGACGGCCACTCCCCATTTCCCGAGCGAATCCACAGGAGAGCCCGAGGTAACGGGGCTTTGGAAAAAAGTCTGTACACCGAGGAATTGAAGAGCAAAGAGGACATCAAGGTCCTTCAAGCCAAAGTGGGAGAGGCAGTAAAGGCTAAAAATGATGCCGAGCTCATGGCCTCTTGAGCAAGGGACTCACTGTAGGAGCACGAAGCCAATCTAGCTTCAGTACTTGCATAGCTGGAATAGGCCAAGAAGTCCGAGGAGGTATTGCAGCGCGTGTACGCGAATCTCCAAGAACTCCACTCCCAAACTGCCCAAACTGCCCATGCAAAGTTCAATGAAGGCTACGATAAGGCAAGGGACGATTATGCTGCGCAGGTCATAACGATGCAGAACCCACTATTCAAGATGGGATGGGACGCTACTTTGAAGGCTACGTCTATTTCTGAGGACTCCCACTTGTTCCAGGAGGTGCCGTGGCTTCAACCGAGCATTCCTTTTCCTGAGAAGCTAGCTCATTTGCTCGGTCGGGTCAACCCACCTGGGTAGGTCATGGAAGTGCTGCCCCTTTCTGAAGTCTCTATCCCTTCACCGTCGGCCGAGCAGATACCTCATCCTCCTCCCCCACCAGCCGAACATGCGACGGATGTGTCCGAACAGGAAGCTGGCTATAAGGAGTTAGATCCCCTCTGGCCCGAGACCAAACATGCCGACCTGAACGTTCCAGTCGATCTGATGTTGGAGGAGGAGGATGAAGATCAAGGAGGTGGTGTTCAAGGAGGACAGTCTGGAGATGGAGCAGTTGAAGAAGACCATGCCGCGCAAGATATCCTTCCCCAAGCCGAATAAGCCTCTGTAAAGAAAAAAATCTCCCCTTGTTTTTCAAGCTCACGATGCACGACGTCGTTTCCTTTTGTGAGGTCGGCTCGTGCTAGTTGTAATGAAATATTTTGTATTAATGAAATCGCAGTTCCATCTCTATGCAATTCTCAGTTTCTATTCTTTGCCTTATACTTTTCTCCCTTTTGCTTTTAATCTCTAGTTTTTATGCAAGTTTATGAAGCTCGGCCTCATTCTACTGGGTGAGGTCGGGCAGTCTCTAATCACATCGAGATTATACCAAGGTAAGATGATTAACAACTTCACAGATCACCCGAACACAGTGACCCATAAATGAGATGTAGAAATCTCAAAATTACCTCACAGGCACTTTTATTGGGTTCGTTGCACGACTAACCAAGCTCGGATAGTTCTTGTTGAGCAGGTCCTAATACCTAGTCGGGTAACGGGTTTTTTGGGCCGGCCGAGCTTGATGGCACCAATAGCGTAGCCACTTAGGCTATTTAACTATAGAAACTTGATATAGGAAATTTGAAGTCTCCAAGTATATCGAGGTCAGCTTTGGTCCGAGCTGACTGGTCGGATCGATGCTGCCCGGATATTTTCTTGCCCAGGTGTGACTAGAAGTCACCGGGACTTTTCTGCCTAGCCGAGTTAGGACTTTCTTGCACAGGCGTGACTCGAAGTCACCGGGACTTTTTTTCCTAGCCGAGCTAGGAATTTCTTGTCCAGGCGTGACTCGAAGTCACCGGGACTTTTCTACCTAGCCGAGCTAGGACTTTCTTGCCCATGCGTGACTTGAAGTCATCGGGACTTTTTTGCCTAGCCGAGCTAGGGATTTTTTTTCCAAGCGTGACTCGAAGTCACCAGGATTTTTCTGCCTAGCCGAGCTAGGACTTTCTTACCTAGGCGTGACTTGAAGTCATCGGGACTTTTCTGGCGATGTCCTTGATCATGCACAAAATGTTGAAAAATTCTCTTTATTTATTATTCTGAACAAATTTACATTTGATACTTCAATGATAGAACGTTCTCAGATCCCGTGCATTCCACGACCTGGGGATTTGTTTTCCTTCCATATCTTCAAGTTTGTATGCTCCCGTGCCAGCAACTAACGTGACTTTGTATGGTCCCTCCCAGGTCGGACCTAGCTTGCCGTCAAGGGGGTCCTTTGTATTAGGGAGGATCTTTCTGAGGACTAGCTCGCCGACCTAGAAGCTCTTTTGATTCACCCGTCTGTTGTAGAACTTTGTAAGTTGTTGGTGATAGGATTCCAACTTGACCAGAGCCTGCTCTCTTCTTTCCTCGATCAGGTCCAAGTCCCGAGAAATGCTGAGATCGTTATTTTCGGACTCGTAGGCTTCAGTTCTGATGGTAGGCACGCTGACCTCCAAGGGGGTAACTGCTTCTAAGCCATAGGCCATGGCAAATGGTGTCTCCCTAGTAGAACTTCTAGGAGTTGTTCGGTAGGCCCACAACACGGAGGGGAGTTCGTCTGCCTACTTTCCTTTGGACTTCTCTAATCTTCTCTTCAGCCCTAAAAGGAGTGTTTTGTTCGAGATCTCTGCTTGGCCATTGCTCTGGGGGAACGAAGGCGTTAAAAAGTAAATCTTTATCCCCAGACCCGAGCAGAATGTCTTGAACAAGTTGCTGTCGAATTGCTTCCCATTGTCCGCAACTATAGCGTGCGGGATACCAAATCTGGTGACGATGTTCTTCCATAAAAACTTCTTCGCGTCCACATCTCTGATGTTGGCCAAGGGCTTAGCCTCCATCCACTTAGAGAAATAATTTGTAGCTATAATTAGGAACTTTCTATTGCCAGGCACTTTAGGCAATGGCCCAACAATATCCAGTCCCTATTGAGCAAAAGGCAATGGGCTAGTGATCGGACTAAGCTCCTCGGCTGGTTACCTGTGCAAGGGAGCAAACCTTTGACACTTCTCGCACTTCTATGAATAGACTTGGGCATCTTTCTGCATGTAGGGCCACCAATAACCCTGACTCATTGCCCGGTGTGCCACAGATCTTCCCCCGGTGTGGCCCATGCATGTCCCTTCATGAAGCTCGAATAGAAAGTCTTAGACCGTGTTCGGATGAACACATAGTAGATAGGGCCCTGCGAAAGATCTTCTATATAACTGACCCTTAGGAGATAGTCAAAAATGTGCAGACTTGTGTCTGATCTTGTGTGCTTCCTTCTTGTCCGCTGGGAGTAGGCCACTGTTGAGGAATTTAACGATGGGGTCCATCCAGCTCGGCTCCTGATCTTCTTCAACGGCACATACCTACCAAGCATAGGTGTCAATTCTCGAGCTCTCTTGCTTCTGCACTTCCATCGTTCTCTCCAGCCCGAGCTCGGTAGCTGAGGCTAGGGCAGCTAGGGCATAAGTGTGGAAATTCCCTTCTCGGTTGACTTGCTCGATTTGTACCTCTTCAAAGCCCTTGACCAGCTCGATTGCTACGGACATGTAGGTAGCCATCCTATCATCCCTCGCATTGTACTGGCTGGTCATCTGATTCACCACCAGCTCAGCGCAGAAAATTTCCAACTTTTTTTATACCAAGGTGCTAGGCACTTCATAATCCTGCGAGAAGTGCTTCGTACTCGGCTTCATTGTTGGAAGCTGGGAATCCAAGCCTTATGGAGTGCTCTATTACTGATCCGTCGGGGGAGATGAGAACCACTCTCGCTCCAGAGCCCTTTTGGTTCGAAGCGTCATCAGTGAATAATCTCCACCTTTGCAGAGCCGTTGATCGAGTTTGACGTTGGATGCCCTATTCTCTTCTCTATCTTGCATTGCTGCCTGGTCATCCTTCCCTCCAGCTTAGACTTGAGCATGGTTGGGTCCGAGCTGAGTAAAGAATTTAGCTTGGAGAAATCAGCGATAAAATCGGCTAGGATCTGCCCCTTTATTGCTGTTCGAGGCCTGAACTCAATGTCATATTCTCCAAGCTCTACTCCACACTTGGCAATCCTTCCTGAGAGGTCTGCTCGACGTAGTAAGGCTTTGAGCGGGTATGCAGTTAACACAATGATTTTGTGGGCCTGAAAGTATTGTGCCAATTTTCGAGATGCCATGACCAGGGCTAGTGCTAGCTTCTCCAAGGGCAGATAACTGGTCTCGGCATCGAGGAAAGTGTGGCTGACATAGTAGATCGAATGCTGTTCGGTGGCATTCATTCTGAGCAAGACGGCACTGGCCGCGTGTTCAGACACTGCAAGGTACATGTATAACTCTTCCTTAAACAAGGGCTTAGAGAGAAGAGGAGCCGAGGTCAGGTACTCTTTCAAATTTTGGAGCGCCTGATCACACTCCTCTCCATAGACAAATTTTTTGCCCCTTTTCAACAGTTGAAAGAAATGATGACACTTATCTGATGATCGGCTGATGAATCTGTTCGGCGCTGCTGCCATTCCTATCAATCGCTGTATCTCCCGAACAGTCTTTGGGGGCTGTATATTCTGAATTGTAGCTATCTGGTCGGGGTCTGCCTCGATGCCTTTTCTATTGACCAAGTGCCCCGAAGAACTTACCCGACTACACTTCAAATGCATACTTGGATGCATTAAGCCTCAATTTGTAAGTCTTCAACACCTCGAATATGATGCTCAGGTTGGCTAAATGACCCTGCTCCTGCCCAGTCTTCACCACCATATCATCAATGTAAACCTCGATGTTCCGACCTAACGCAGGCTGGAATATTTTGGTTACTAACCTCTGGTAGGTCGCCCCTGCATTCTTCAGACCAAAGGGCATAACCTTATAGCAATACAATCCTCTAGGGGTGATGAAACTGGTCTTCTCTTGATCATCTGGACTTAAAGCTATCTTGCGGTAGCCCCTATAGGCATCCAAAAAACTCATGGTTTCGTGTCCGGCGGCTGAGTCCACAAGCTGATCAATTTTGGAAAGCGAAAATGAATCCTTGGGCAGGCTTTGTTAGTTGGTGAAATCAACACAGACCCTCCACTTCCTATTCTTTTTCTTTACGACCACAGTGTTGGACAGCCAATGGGGGTACTGCACCTCCCTTATTGCCCCTGCCTCGAGCATCTTCTTAACTTCCTCTACCACGGCCTCTGCATGCTGAGTTGAGGACCTCCTCCCGCGCTGAACAACGGGTTTGTGTGTAAGGTTGACATTCAACTTATGCTGCATCACCTCGGGATCAATGCCCGGCATCTCATAGGGAGTCCAAGCGAATACCTCGACGTTCGATCTAAGGAAGCTCACCAGGTCAGACTCCTCTTGCTCGGCTATATGGGTGCCGAGTAAGAAGAATCGATCAGGATTATCTTCATTCAGCATAACTTTCTTCTGTGGCTCCACAACCTTTTCTGTTGGTGCCCTCCCAACGTCATCAACCAGTGGTCTGTCTTGAATTTCGACCGCACACACTTGTTCGTCGCTGGAGGGGCCTTCTTTTCCTCGGATGGCAGCCATAAAACATTATCTGGCCGCTGCTTGATCTCCCCTAACATACTCCAAGCCCTTGGAGGTTGGGAATTTCAGAACTTGATGATAGGGTGAGGGAATGGCTTTAAGCTGATGAAGCCATGTTCTCCCTATTATAGCATTGTAGGGGGACGGTACATCTACTACCAAAAATTTAATATTTATGAGCTCGGAGCCTGCCCTGACCGGCAGTGTGATCCTTTCCATTGGTAGGGTGGGCTGACCATTGAACCCGACCAATGGGGTATGACATTTCTGTAAGTCCCCTTTCGTGAGCCCTAACTTGTAGAAGAGGTTGGCATACATCACCTTCGTCGAGCTTCCTTGATCGACCAGGATACGCTTCACGCCATACCTCCCAATCCGGAGGTTATAACGAGCACATCGTTGTGAGGGTGCTCAACCCTCTCTAGGTCGGCATCAGTGAAAGTCAAGTCCCCTACCAAGAACTTGCTGCTCGAATGCTTTCTTTTGCTCGAGGGACCCTGCTTGGGTTGAGTCTGCATAACCTCATGATGAGCCTTCCTTCGATTTTGACCCTTTGCTTCGTTCAATGTCTCAGGCCTAGGGGCTGCATGAATGACATTGATTACTCTCACTGGTTCTTTGACTGCTCTTCTCTGCTCGGCGCGAGCATGCTGCTCGGCCCGAGAATTTTCTTTAAGTCGATATACTACCCGAGATTCCCTACTTTCACTTGTTCCTCTAAGAACCTCTTGAAGGTTCGGCAACGGTCCGTGTAATGGCCATGCTCTATGTGGTACGCGTAGTGCTTCTTCTCATCCCGTTTGCTCGGGTAAGTGAACATCTTGGGCGGCCAGACGAACCCTGGATTATCTTTGATTTGGTTGAGGAGCTTGTGGATGGGCTCCTTGAACACTGTGTTGGCCACTTCATACACCTCGTTGGGCCTCTGGCTCTCTTTTTCTCGATCTGGCCTCTTCCTGGTCTTCTTGTTCTCCTTCTTCTCTGTTCGAACCTCCTTCTGTGCTTCTTGGGCAGGGGGCTCATTCACGCTCCCCATATCCTCCTAAACTTTGGAGTGTTGCTCTATTCTTAACATCAGTTCGGCCTTGCTCTTAGCAGGCCTCTTGGTCAGCGAGTGCCTTAATTTGTGGGTATTCTCCAACCCGAGCTTGAAGGAGGCCACGGCTAGCTGCTCGTTGCAGTCATCTATATCATTGAAGGTCTTCTAGTATCGCCGAGCATAAGACCTCAAGCTTTTATTCTCGACCTTTCTCAAACCGAGTAAAGAATCTATCTCATTGGGCTGACGACTGTTTGTGATGAACCTTGCCGCGAATAGCTCGGCGAGCTGTCTCCATCTTCCTATTGATCCAGCTGGGAGTTTATCGAACCAACGTAAAGCCACTTCACCCAAGATGGATGGAAACATCCTGCACATCAAGGCATCGTTTTCGCTTTAGAGCACCATCATCTGTCTGTAATGTCGAATATGACCTATAGGGTCAGTTTTCCCATCATATAAGTTGAACTTGGGAGTTTGGAACTTCCTGGGCGGATCAGCCCCGTCCACCTCCCTAGTAAATGGGGAGGCAAATATCTGCTCCAGGGCCCTCTGGGCTCCGTCTTGAGCCGACATCCCAGTGGTCGGCTGTAGTCTCCCCTCGAATTGGACATTCAGCCATTGCTTGAGCTCTTCTTTCTCCTCTGCACGCCCGACGTCTTGTCCAGCCTTTTGTTTCTGCTCACTATGGCGCTCGGCTGGTTCGTGGGTGTTGCTGGAGGTCTGTGTTTGCCCATGTCTGTTCCTTTTGGAGCCTGAGATGCGGCTCTTCTCAGGGTTCTCCACTTGTCGGTCCTCTTAACGCCAATTGGGTTGAGGCTCCCTCCTCCTCGAGCCACGGCTTGCCTGAAGCCGAGCAACGTCTCTCATCCGATCATGGTCGGATCTTTCACGGTTGGCCTCTTCTCGTTCTGACCGAACTTCGGGTGAGCGCCGATTCATTTGAGCCCTCATCTCGTGGAGCTCTTATTGGAGCCTGACCAACTGTTGGTCCCTCCTGCTCAGCTCATCTTGATATCCTTCTAGCATTTGCTGCATTGTGAAACGTGGATGATAGCCCCCTCCAGAAGGTGTTGTCTCGCGAGAGCTCCCTACATGGGTCAGTTCTTTCATTTGGTCGACCCTGGCTTCACCAACGTGGACCTCCGAGGGTACAAGGTGCCTTATTCTACGTTGAGTTGCATGTGACGCTTCTGCCCGTGGTGCACGTGGTTCTCTCAGTTCTTCAAGATCGTGGTTCTCCCGACTAGCCATGGATGTGTTCGAGAGATTCCCACAAACGGCGCCAAATTGTAGAAGATCAGGATTGGGATCTACTGATCCCGTCCACGTGTACGCCTGCACAAGCAAGGGGTGAGATGTCCGCTGGTGGTTTTATACCAGTGGATCCTCTGACGAGTAAGTCAAGTAAGGGAAAGAAAGAACTTAAGAGAGAATTTTAACAGAATTTTAGCATAGTAAAGAGAGCATACCTTTCAGTCTCAGATTGTTGCCTATTTATAGGTAAAAATATACTTGACCCGTTTGTGGAGTCTGACTCGATATGAGCAGGTCGGGTTGTACTTCATCTCTATGATCAATGTATAGAAATTAATAGTTTGATGATGAGTTATCAGTGCCATCATTAAATATTTTTGCAAGATCTCTCCGCAAGTGTCTTTTATCATGCCAAGATGTCAATCAGCATTCAGATCTAGCTTGGGCTAAACTACAAGGCTAACTTGGGCTAAGGCTAAGCCATCCCTGTTTGGTACCCTAGCCCCTAAATGGGCTTATTTACAACTGATCTATTGGCTTCATATCACTACCTTAATACACATATTATGGGACACGATCTTCAATGTCAGCCATCCAGCCCGGCCCAGGGTTCAAACATCTCGCCTTGCTCGGCTATGAGTGCCGAGCATTCCTCATAATGGTGCCGAGCACCGTGGCTTCGGGATTCGAGGTTGAACCCCGCCGAGCTTGGGCCCTTCGTCTTGAAGTCTCTAGAGCTCAGATATACCACCGTATAACTCGGCCTATTGCCTGAGCTAATATGGATACTCCAAGGTACATGCCGTGCTGACGTGGACTGCTGCGCTGTACGGCCTTTCACGTGTGCTTCACGTGACTTTGATTGGAATTTGATCTCCCTAAGATGAGATAAAATGTCATGAAAAGAAAATAAAGCTTTAAAAGAAAGAAAATAAAGCTTTAAAAGAAAGAAAATAGAACTTTAAAAGATAAAATAGGTACTAACATTAAAAGAGAAAAAATACTAGTCAAATTAATACTAAAAGAAAAAGAAATGAAAAATTTTAAAGTTAGTAATAAAGAGGAGAAAAATAAAAAAAATGTTAGCAAAAGAAACTACATTAACATTAAAAGAAAAAGATAAAAAATAAAAGTTAGAAAAAAATAAAATAAAATAGAGTATTAGTATTAAAGAAAAGAAAAGAGGACTTAAAAAGAAGAAAAGAAATTAAAGCTATATTACAAGAAAAGAAATAAGATGCTAGAAAAGAAAATTACACTACTATTAAAAAAAATGAAAACTAGAAAAGAAATGTTAAGCTTAAAAATAAAATAAAATGAGGCATTAAACTAATATTACAAGAAAAGAAAAGAAAATAAACTAGAACACTATTAAAGAAAAATTAGACTAATTAAAGAAAAATAAAATAAAATAAAAGTTAAAAAATTAAACTAATGCTAGAAAGATAAAAGAAATTAAAATAACTATTTAACTTAAATGTGAAATGTAGTATTAATTACTACATTCACATAAGTGTAAGTGCATTATTGTAATAATTAACAACATCAATTAATTATAATTCCAATGATATTTTAGTACTAAATTGATAAAGCAATAAAAATAAGAAAAAGAAAGACAATGTACTTAGTATGGATGTGTAAGCTAAGAAATTAATTAAAACAATTAAACTAAATAAAGCAAATTAAACAATAAACAAGATTAACTACTAGAATAAAGGAGATATGCTAATTAAAATTGAAAATTAACCCGATCACTCCAAAAGAAAAGAAATGTACTTTAGAAAGATCAAGGGGTCTAAGCGTGGTACCTAGATTGCCGGGGAATCCTCAAATCGGGGATGTGCCTCAACGACTCAACCCTCGGGTGGTGATCCAAGCAGGGTTTCAATGTAGGTATTGGAGGTTTGAGACTCAATATCTCGGCAGGAGTTCGGCGTCGGGGCCCGAAATTGCTCGGTGTCTCGACAGAGTTTCACTCTCAAAACCTTTCCCTCATTTTCTCTCCCTGAAAACGTACCAGAGTTACGGTATTTATAGGATTTATCAGCCAGTGAGATGCTGCCACGTTTTAGAGTATGTCAGGTCACTTGGGGTTGGCGGTCGCCATATTTTTGAAAAGTTCCACAAAGTTCTACGGTGGTCGCCACAATACAAGTTGGCGATCGCCAAGTTTTAGGAGGCGGTCTTCACTTTTGGTTAGGATTTTCAAGAGGTTCTATTGGCGGTTGTCACAATGAACATGGCGGTTGCCTTACTTGGGTAGCAAGTTTCGAATGTTCAACAAAATTTCATTGGTTTGAAGGTTCTGGGTTCAAATACAGAGCTTGGATAATTTTTCGAGAATCGTACTGATGCACTATTTCACATGTTTTCATAATCGAATTCACCTAAAATTAGATGAGATCAAATTAGGGTGTCTACAAAAAAGAGCTTACGTAGTGACTGTATTAAGAAACTTAGGTTAAGCGACATATCTTAAGTGAGAGCTCCACCATAGCATACAAATCATATTGTATGTGCTTTTAGACAACCATGATGGGGAGAGATAAAATGAATCCATGCTTCTTCACTGTGTGAGCCTTACTGACTAAAAGCCCAAAAATGTACCCTTAGAACTATGTCATGAAGTCGACACATGATGTTGCTACTTTAGTATATTATCCAAGGGTCATGCGGCATACGATTTGATGGAGGATAACTAGGAAAGCAATTAAGATTAAATGGAATGATACGAGTGTCTAAGGAAATATCATCTAATATCACACTGATGGTTTGTGGCCCATGGCCCAGACAATTATGTTGATTATAATTTTTAATATACCCTTGAGCATAACTCAATTGTTGTTACATGAGGGATCAAAGGTGCTAGATCTAGTGTGGTTAAATGATTTGGGACATAGACCACATAATGAATTGCAATGTTATGTTAATTAAATGGTGGCTTAATATAACACTATTTTTTAAATACTTTTCTTGCTTGGTCACATGTTTCATTTTTCCGTATGAGGATGGAAATAGAATTGGGATTGAGACTTCTTCAATGAGATATTTGTTATCCATTGTGTATGAGTGGGAGATGTTGTATGTGGGTCATGAAATTGGTTCACATCGAAAAAATAAATTGAGAGATATAGTTATACCACCCATTTGAAATGGCATGATAAGGTGACAAACTACAATTGATAATAATTAGTCCTATGAATTTTAACTCTCCTAAAAGATAGAGATAAATGATATCTTTATCTCTATTCCATTCTACAAAAATATATATGATGTAATTTTTTAGATATAGTCATCTCTCTCTCAACTATCAAAAATTTCTCTCTTCATATTTTCGGCATTGTCTTAGCCTGAGGATTTTTTTAAGGTGTAAATTCATAAAGAATTCTACTAATCGCTTTATTTAGTAAAAAAAGCTCATGAGATGTAAAGAGAAAAAACTTGTTAAAAAAGTTGTACGATTCTTAGTATTGTGTATAAGTACAGAAGAGGTACTTTTAATTTATTATTTTTGTTTTTGTCCTACAAGGGTATAAAATGACACTAAATTAAAGTAAGTTCTCGTTTAAATGTTCATTGTCTAAGCTCGTGTTGTCTTCTTGAGTAAAATTCTTGAACAAAATTCATTATTTAGAAAAGTTATCAAGAATTTTATTACGAATTCAAATAAAGGTTCAAATTTTATTTATTGTGTGGGATATGCCGCAAGAAAATTTGAACAATTAATTTTGAATTTTAAGTAAAATTTTGAGTTTATAATATTACTATTTTTTAAAAATCAGAAGTTTAGGGCCCGTTTGGTAACGTTTTTATTTTCTATTTTTTATTTATGTTTTCAGAATTATGTAAACAAAAAAAAACCCGTTTGGTAATTTATCTATGTTTACAAAAATTCAAAAACTATTTTCAAAATTTTTGAAATTTCGAAAACACAAAATTTGTGTTTCGTCTGTTTTGAAAGTTGAAAAATTGGAAACACAAAATTTCTCTCTCGTCGACGACCACCATCGACATCGCCGGTAAACTCTAGCAACCTCTTCCTCCTCCCATTTCACTGTTCTCTCTCTCTCTCTCTCACGGGGCAAACCACCACCAACCACCATAGTACCGTTGTGAACCACCCCTGTTAGCGCCGTCGGCCATCGCCACCGCTGTCTCCCTCGTCGACGACCACCATTGACGCCGCCGGTAAGCTCTGGCGACCTCTTCCTCCTCCCATTTCACTGTTATATATATATATATATATATCTCTCTCTCTCTCTCACGCAGCAAACCACCACCAGCCACCACAGTGCCGTTGTGAGCCACCCCTGCTAGCGCCGCCGATCACCGCCGCCGCTGTCTCTCTTGTCGACGGCCACCATCGACACCGTCAGTAAGTTCTGGCAACCTCTTCTTCCTCCCATTTCACTATTCTCTCTCTCTCTCACACCGCTGTCTTCCTCTTCGTCGTTTATATTTTTTTAAAATTTTTATTAAATATATTTTTATTTTTTTATAAAAATAAATAAAAATATATTTTTTATTTTTTATAAATAAAAAATAAAAATCTGTAACCGTTACCGAACATCGTTAAAAACAAATAGCCAAAAGTAAACTTCTGTTTAGGGTAACCAAATAGCAGAGGCGGCTAGCAAACTATAATTTGTACAAATAAGAACTCAGAAGGGTTTAGTCAGAACTCAGAAGGGTTTAAGTCAGAACTCATAAACCCTCCCTGAGTTGAACAGTGACGGTACCGTGCCAAGAAATACTGAGAGCGCTACGATGCGGGGCAATGGTTGAAACTCGAGAGACCACGAAACTCATAAACCTGGTAATGTAGACATCATTATTATAACCACCTTTAATTTTCAAATAATTCATCGATTTGTTCGGAATTGTATCTCAATCAGCGAAATCAAGCGGGCTGGAGATTCATTCCCCCAAATCTGCTCGGTTCTTCAGATTCTGCGATCTCTGAAATCACTTTCTACGGACACTAATCGTAATAGGAGTGGTTGTAGCAGAATTACAAGCTCCTCTAACCAACTATCCTCTTTAACATTCAGATACCTAATCAAATCTTGTGGGTTGTCTCACCAAATTGTTACTCACTCGAAATCCTCAGGGAAATCCGATTCAGTTTTCAAGTTCTCGGAAAGTTATGGATTTTCCTAAACCCAAATCAATATCGTGGTTTCCAGATACCCTAAGATTCTCTGTTGCAGTGTCCAGAAAACCATTAAGCCCAAATTCGATTTCTTTCGTTCGGTTGGCATATCAGAAGCAGATGTGGTGTATATAATAACCCAAACCCCCTTGTTACTGTTCCAAAGCGTGAAGAAACACTTCATCCCTGCTTTTGATGTGCTGAAAAGTTTGTTGGGGGGCCAGCAGAAGGTGGTTGATGCAATCAAGCACAAACCTCGTATCTTTCGTTACCAAGTATACAAGTATCTGCCACACAATGTGGAAATCTTGAAAAAAGTTGGGGTTCCCAACTCGCGGGTTTTGAAAATGATCACTGGATGTGCCATGGAATTGGCAGGATCAACACCGCAACGGTTAAGTGAGGTTGTGACGCCCGTGAAGGAAATGGGTTTTGATCCTACGTCCTCATCATTTGAACATGCTGTTGTTGCGAAGGCACGTGTCAGTGAATCGACTTGGAAGGAGAGACTTAACTTTTATGGAGGCTTGGGTTTCTCTGACGAGGAGACCCGGTCTATGTTCATGAAGCAACCCATTTCGATGTGGATATCAGAGAAGAAGATAAGGGGAGCGGTGGAGTTCTTTGTCAATAAATTTCACTGGACTCCATCGCAGTTGTCGAAGAGACCTAATGTTCTAATGTATAGCTTGGAGAAGAGGATCATCCCGCGGTGTTCTGTTATGCAACTTTTAGCATCAAGAAGCATGATTAGTAAGAATATGCAGGTAACCACCATTCTGGTTTTAACCGAGAGAGATTTCTTACAGAGATATGTGATTTTAATTATGAGGATGAAGTTCCTGAAGTGTTGGATGCCTACCATGGTAAGCTGAAATTTGATGAATACAACTTTGATCTAGGTATTACTCTTTAACATTATTGGAAATGTTTGTTAGACAATGACAAGTAATATAAGAAAAATAATTTGTTAGACAATGACAATAGTGTGGCCCTTCTTGGTTCCTCTTTTGGGCTATAAATAGCAATTTGAGCATATGATCTGCAACCAAGTACCAACCCACACGCCGCATACTTGGGTGATTGCTAGCTGAACCCCATATGGTGTGGTTTTCCATCACCCATGATTGAAACTTCTTTTTCCTTTTTTCTTATAAAAAAAAACAAAAACAGTTGGCTATTGAGATAGACTCACGGTTTTTTAAACCACCACTAAGTTAGATATTTGACCTTATTAAATCTTGAAATTTTATATTTCCACACATGTACTTCTTTCCTTGGTTGGTTTGTTACCCTCAATGGTTTGTTTCTTGTGGGGAATTGTCAAGTTTGAACCCCTCTCGATATATTTGTAGAGTATGTTGCAAATAACTTGGCAAGATTTAGTGGTATGATCCACTACTTGGTAATATCGCCAGTAGTTTGGGTTCTTCTTCTCCATCTTTGTTGGCTTGTTGGCTTGTTGGAAGGTTCTGGGAGGTTGATGGCTTTCCTTTGATGTGTCTTTTGCTTTTATGTGTATGTCACATCAATATTGGATACTTTGAATAAATGCTGACCTGTTTTGTAGTAAATTTAGGT
>JAOTRH010215541.1:0-10725 GCA_034768845.1 Heliamphora exappendiculata
TTTTGAATTCTCCCTACATACACTTAGCAAAGTCCTTGCAAAGAGATTCGTTAGTTGCACCAAAAATTATATCATCTGCATAAATTTGTACAACTAGTATGTCACTTTCTTGAGACTTGATAAAAAGGGTGGTGTCAATTTTTTCTCTAGAAAACTCATTTTTAATGAAGAATTTGCTAAACCTTTCATATCAAGCTCTTGGTGTTTACTTTAAACCATAGAAAGTTTTGGTAAGTTTAAAAATATATTTTGAAAAATCTGAATTTTCAAAACCAAGGGGTTGTTTCACATTAACTTAATTTTGCAGGTAATCTAATTTCGGTCTTTAATATTTATTATTTATTTTGCATGCTTGATTGCATGGTTTGAATAATGATTATTAATTTTTTTTAATCACGAGAGTTGATCGTGGTAAATTGATTGTGAACTCTTTAAAAGCATATGATCAATGTAAAAAGTAATTATTTTTTTATTTTTAGTTCTTGTGATTTTTATTTTATTTTTATGTAATCAAAAAAAAATATACGAAGAACAAATAATACAAAAAGAAAAAAAAAAGTCAAAGCGACGGTGCTTTGATGTTTAGGATTCAAGAATGCTTAGAATTATTATGCTTTATCATGGAATGTTTTGATTAAAGGATGGATTCATGATATTAAGTAACATGGTGATACATGGGATTAATCACAAATCTCAAGCTCAAGCTAACAATGGGAATCAATTATCAAAGCCAAGTGGATCAACATTCTTTACTAATGTAGTGAAAAGATTCATCTTGGAATTCAATGTTAATTCAAGGAACATGGTTCGGTCCAATAGAAACCTAGAATGGTCAAGATTTATTTCATGATTCTTGATGCACTTGAACTGTTAAGGCCACGTGTGAATCTAATCAATTCATGGAATGCCTTGAAAGCTTATGTCAAGCCAAAACTAACCCAACCAGTAAGCGGCACACCTAGTTCAACGTGGTGCGCACGGTGGTGCGATGCCGTGGGGCAGGTGGTGGTGGTGACAATTTTTTAGTAAGACTGTGATTGGTAGTAGTTGAATATTATAAGATTTCTGATTGACTTTTAAATTCTAATAGAATTATAAGTTTTCTAGATTAACAGAAACTCTTCGACTAAAGAGTTATAGATAAACTATGAAAGTGGGAATTTAATGCATTTATTTATTTATTTAAATGCTTGAATGTTTTTATTTTGATTTATTTATTCTGTTCTGTTTTAATTAATTTTGGTTAATTCGAAATTAATTTCTTTTGTAATGAAAAAACAAAATAAAATTTTCTTTAATTATTTTCTTTACAAAAAAATATTTAAAATTTTATTTTGTTACATTAAAACACGTTTAAGATTTTTTTTAAATCGGATATCTTGAAAAAACGTGATGATTAATTTCGAATTTTTTAAATTAATTAAAAAGAGTTTAATTTTAATAAATTTTTTTTCATAATGTGTAACGAAAAATAAAATAAAATTCTTAATTTTTATTTAAAATTATTTTTTAAATAAATAGAATTTGAATTTTTTTTTTGTTACACATAAAGATGATTTAACAACCGGAATCTTTTGGAACGTGTGCTTTTTCAAAATTAATATATTTAGTTTAATTAAATAATTTTTTTATAATCCAAAAAAATATTTTAAAAACTAAGTGGGTAAGAGAATTTATTCACAAATAAATCCCGCGGTCTCCATAATTAGTTTGTACGTGATGTAATTAATTTTGCGTGTTAGCACCAGGGCCTTCATCTCCATCGGATAGAATTAATTGCAGGATTATCAGTATGGACCTTCTTTAGGGATAATTCTAGATAATTGTTAGTGTAGATCACTACTCAATCTGAAGGGTTTATTGCGAAGTGATTAATTTGGGATTAAATGATAGTGTACATTTAGTTATAAATAATAGTATTATCTCTATCTGAGTCACTGTTATTATTTATAAGATCGAAGTTACGCCAGCTATTTAATTTTACTTGACATGATCTATTGTCTAGATAGTAAAATTAATAGGAATTGGCCTGTCTGAACAAATGATTAATAGTAGATGTCCTTCCCATCGAGGCATGCTATTCACGGTGTACCAGGATGTTAACGATTTTTTTAAAAAAAATAGTAGAGAGAATCAATTTTAAAATAAAATTCAAAATTTTACCCATCATAATTAATAGTTTTTAATTATGTAATTCTCAAGATTAAAATGACTTTCAATCAACTCGCAAGTATACTCAAAGAAAACAAACTTACGGGTCCTAATTATGTTGACTAGAAAAGGAATCTGGATATAATTTAACTACCGAGTGTGTTCATAGGAAACCAAGAAATGGTTTTGTTTCTAAAAATGGTTCTTTCTCTAAGTTGAAAGACAAGAAGAAGAAAAAAATATTTAAAAATAGTGGCACGATTACCAAGGTAGTTAGTAGGCTACGAACTGGTGTGAAAAAGTCAAAAGGAAAATATTTTCACTATAATTAGACATGACATTGAAAAAAGTAATGTCCAGTTTATCTTGGTAAGTAGAACAATAAAGGAAATTTTTGTTCACTAGTTGTGGAAACATGTTTAGCGATATTATCTACCGGTACCTGGTGTGTAGATACGGAAGCTACTAATCATGTTTGTAATTTATTGCAGGAGCTTTAAGAAACTCAGCAACTTAATGATAGAGAAATTTACCTGCACATAGGTAATAATACAAATGGGCAACAATCGCAGTGAGATGTTACTCTTAGTTATAGTAGTGATCGGGTTTTAATATTGAAATATTATCTTTATGTGCCTTCAATTAGAAGGAATTTAATTTCTATTTCTACATTAGTTAAAGACGGATATTTAGCTTATTTTAATAACTATGTGGTTATTAAGGATAATAAACGGTTTATCTATTCTAGTACATTAGTGGATGATCTTTATGTTATTACACATATATCTCCTATACTGCAACTGAATGAATTGAATAATACTTCTAATTCACCATTTAAGAGAAAAAGACATTCTTTAATGAACCAAATGTATTTTTGACACTTACACCTAGATCATATTAATCTAAAAATAATAAATAGACTAGTTAAAGATGGACATTTGAGTTTATTGAAAGTGGAGGCACTTTCAGTCTGTGAATCCTACTTAGATGGTAAAATGATCAGGAGGCTGTTTTCAGCTAAAGGCTATGGAGTTAAAGAACCGTTAGAACTAGTTCACTCTGACTTATGTGGACCTATGACTATTTAGACTAAAGGAGGCTTTGAGTATTTTGTTACTTTTATTGGCGATTACTTAATGTATGGATACATTTATTTGATGCACTGCAAGTTTAAATATTTTAAAAAATCCAAAGTATTTAAGGCGGAAGCAGAGAAGTGTTTGAAAAAATATAACGAGACACTTTGGTCTGACCGTGGTGGCGAGTACATCTTTGAAGAGTTATAGATTATATGTTAGAAGAGGGGATTACATCCTAATTGACTGCATTGGACATTCCACAGCAAAATGGTGTAGTAAAAATAAAGAATAGAACTCTTATGAAAATGGTAAGGACCATGATGAGTTATTCAGATTTACTCGATTCGTTTTGGAGATTTGTATTGGAGACAGCAGCTTACATTCTGAACTTAGTACCTTCTAAGTCAGTACTTTCTACTCCCACAGAATTGTGGACCGGGCACAAGCTTAGTTTGAGACATATTCGAATTTGGGGGTGTCCAGCACATGTGCTGAAGGAGAATACGGATAAGTTAGAACCGAGAACAGAAGTCTACTTTTTTATTGAATATCCCAAGAAAATGAATGGTGGTTTATTTTATAATTCTAAGAATCAGAAGGTCATTGTCAGTGCCAATATCCTATTCTTGGAAGAGGGTTGTGTAATAGACCACAAGCCTAAGGGTAGAAATGTTCTGGAAGAGCTGAGAGAAAATACCAATAGTATGGTAGAAGCATCACGGGAAAGTGTTATTGCTATTCTATTACCTCGTCATAGTAGATGGATTATCGGGGCATATGTCGATTTTGAACCAGATCAGAGTGCTACCACAAACATGCTAGTTTTATAACCAGGGGTGCATATAGATGAAGGTACACACGATTCAGAATCAGCATAGGGTATCACTGTTAGTACACAGACGTAGATAGTGCCTCGTCGTAGTGGGAGAGTTGTTCATCAACTCGATCAGTAAATGATCTTAGGAATCGATCAGTATATGATCTTAGGAGACTCTTTTGACTTAATCCTGGAAAAACTAGATATTGAATCCTATAAGTACAATTAAGCACTCTAAGATAAAGATGCAGAGTCATGACAAAGGGCTATGAATTTAGAGATGGAGTTTCTGTACTTTAATTAGGTCTAAAAACTTATAGAACCACCCGAAGGGATAAAGTCCATCGGATGTAAGTAGATCTACAAGAGAAAGATAGGAACATACGAAAAGGTAAAAACTTTCAAAGTTAGGCTTGTTGCAAAAGGGTTCACTCGGAAAGAAGGGATCGATTATGAGGAGACTTTTTTGCCTGTAGTCATGCTTAAATCTATTTGGATTCTCTTATTCATTGTGGCTCATTTCAATTACGAAATTTGACAAATGGATGTTAAGACAATTTTTCTTAATGGAAGTCTTGACTAGTGTATCTTTATGATACAACCAAACTGTTTCATAACAAAGGGCCAAGAGCACATATTGTTCAAGCTTAAGAGATTAAGCAGGTATCTAGGTCTTGGAATACTCGATTTAATCAGATCATTAAGTCTTATGATTTTGATCAATGTTCTGACGAGTCCTGTGTGTATAAGAAGTATGATGAAAGTATGGTGGTATTTTAAGTACTTTACGTAGATGATATCTTACTCATTGAAAGTAATGTGGGGGTGTTATATTCGATGAAGGTATGGTTATCCAGTTAGTTCGATATGAAAGATTTAAGAAAAGCCAGTCACATCATCGGGATCAAGCTTATGCGAGATCAAAAAAAGAGGATATTAGGTTTATCACAAGTTACTTATATTGATACAGTCCTTACTCATTTTAACATGCAAGATTTCAAGAAAGAGTTTTTTTTCTTTCAGGCATAGAATCACGCTATTCAAAGATCAGTGTCCTAAGACACCTGCTGAGATAGAAAAGATGAAGGCGATTCCTTATGCTTCTACAGTAGGAAGCCTCATATATGTTATGTTTTGCACTAGACCCGACATCTGTTTTGCTGTTGGCATAGTTAACAGATATCAGTTTAATCTAAGGCAGTAGCATTGGACATCGGTAAAATATATAATCAGGTACCTGAAAATGACTAGAGATTATATGTTAGTTTACCAAGCAAATGGTCTAGTACCATTGGGGTACATAACTTGAATTTTCAGTCAGATAAAGATTTTTAAAATTTACCTCGGGATATGTGTTTACCTTTGAAGGTGGAACACATCGAAAGTAAAAATATCACCTGATATTAAAGATTATACATATATGTGATGTAGCCGTGGTCAAGATTGCATCAAGAGACAATCTTGTAGATCCTTTTACAAAGAGCTTACCAGTTAAGACTTTTGACAGTCATTGTAGAGGGTATCGGAGTCAAATGTATGGCAGATAATTTTGAATATAAGTGGGAGATAAATTTTAGTTAAAAAATAACTGGACAGGCAAACGCCGAAACTCGCTCCAGATTAAAACTTTTTGATATCGAGCAATCAAAATAAAATCCGGTTACTCTCCCAAAATTAGTTTTAGGATTATACATTTCAAAATCAGGTTAGATGATTTCGGTTGTTGCAATAATTTTCAGTCAATGATCCGTCGCAATTTTTGACTTCTAGTCAGGTTTTATATATCGTGTTCTTTAAAACATGTCCAGTCGCTTATTCTTTGGATTCACAAGATGTGAAACCCTAGAATGTTATATGGAATATATGGTGGTTAGGTTTTATAACAACATATAAATAGACTACAACAGGGACCTGTGGAGTAAATAAGACATAAGTTTTCAATGTAATTATAAAATTCTGCTTATACTCAAAAGCAATTTCATAAAAACATAAATTATAATTCATTCCACTAAAGAATTATAATTGCACTCCCAACCTTATTCTCAAAATCGTAGTATTTGAGTTTCTGTTATTAAATACTTATTTATTCTCCCCACGTTAAGATTATAGATACCTGCCGATTAAACTAAATTACTGATAATTATATTTAATCGGTTTCTTCAAAAATTTCTTATGATCATCTGCGTATTTTATTTAACTACCGAATTATAAAATTCATTTGCAGAGTTTGATTCGGTCAAAAACTTATAAGCTTACTTAAGAGGGTATCATCAATTCTGATTTTTCGGGACGTGAATTCCGTTAATAATTAATATTCACCATATAATTAATACTGTTATCCAACTCACCGGGAATATAGACCCGTAAAAGATCGCTCCTTTTGGTGACTTAAAATAACGAATATTAAATATACGTAAATAATTAATTATTTTGGGATTAAGAATATAAGCATTTATAATAACCATGGGGTGTGAATTAATTTATATAATCAGTATAAAATTAATTATCTTAATATGGTCCTATTCAATACAAATAAAGCGTAATAACACAGCGAGTCGAAACAATAGACGACGCTATTATCTATTGCTCGTAACCAAAACAGGTCTATTAAAATTCTGTACTACAATTGTACCGATGAGTTGTTCAATTTCATCTAAACTGTGAACTAAATACTTATATTCCACAAAAATTTTTAATTTAATTTTTCGTGTGCAAGCCGAACTCTACACAGCAGATTAAATATTATGTAGAATAAAATACATCCATGTATGATATCAAATAAATAATGAAATGGATACATTACTCATTAAAATTCTTATAAAATAAAAAAAATTATTTTTATTAAAATATAAAATTAAATACTAAAAATCAAAACTATAGTTTTTAGTATACAACCCTAATAGTTTTTACCCTACCTTTTCTACCGACCAGACCGAAGAACACCCATAACTCCCACTATGAGGAGATAAAAGACTTGCGGCACCACCGAGAAAACAACCCCCACACAAGGGAAAGGTAAAAAGGACACCAAAAATACTTGAAAAACTGGAAAAAAAACAAAACAAAACAAAACAAAATTAAATAAGAGATGTAAATCAAAACATAACAAGAACACTAAAAGAATACGAACAAAACACCAACCCGAGAGAGAGAACGAAACACCACAGAGTTCAGAGTACCACCCTCGGAGCAGATTTGGCCAGAGCCCCCCTCTCGGGGTAGATCTGGCCAGAAGACCACACTCATAATAGATCTAGCCACTGGAGCACCCCCTGTTAGCGCAGATCTACCCAAGGAGTCCTTGGCTGAAGCACCCTTAGCTGCCATAGCACCTCTGATCGGAGCAACCGAGCCTGAAGCACCCCCAGCCACCAAAATCGCACTTAAAACCTGCAGATCACTACCCATCACACTCATAGGAAGGGCGATTTGTTATGAACCAAGGAAAATCACGAGAGAGGAAAGAGATGAGATAGGAGAACATAGATAAGAGGGATGGGACAGCGGGAGGAGATTCGGCTCCTCCTCATCTCGTCGGTCAGATCAAGGCTGAGAAGAAAAGGGCTTGTAGAGAGAAGGAAGAGCTATGTACAGTTGTGTTAAAGTGCTAGTTGAATCTCATACATATGCATGAGAACTAGCACTTTAGCACAACTGTGTTAAAGCGCTAGTTGAATCTCATTTTCGTATAAAAAATTGTGATCAGACGTTTACATCTTTGTAGTCCTAGAAATTTCTCATTCATAAGTTTGGTCATTTCATTTAAAATTAAGAATGAAAAAATTATTTTAAAAAATATGTATGAGAACTTTCTCATAGTATGTATGAAAAAAATTTCATACATGAAAAAAAAATTATACTGAGAAATTTTTTCATTCATAAGTTGTTCATTTTATTTAAAATTAAAAATGACAAAATTGAAAAAAAAATGTATGATAAGATTCTCATATACAAATATTCTATGAGAAACTTCTCATATATTACAAGATGAGAGCAATTTCTCATACACACACATGTTATGAGTAAACTTCTAATATATCACAAGGTGAGAATATTCTCATATACACATGCTATGAGAAATTTCTGATACTTAGGTCTACTTTTATATTGATCAGCATTATCCCCGCCTCCTAGTCCTGACTGAGCGCCACCACCAAGTACTGTGCCACTGTCAAGTACTGTACTACCTCATTTTCGTATAGAAATTGCAACCAGACGTTCATGTCTTTGTAATCCTAGAAATTTCTTATTCATAAATTGTTTATTTCATTTAAAATTAAGAATGACAAAATCAAGAAAAAAATATGTATGAGAACTTTCTAATAGTATGTATTAGAAATTTCTAACACATGAAAAAAATTATATTGAAAATTTTTTTATCCATAAGTTGATAATTTCATTTAAATCTAAGAATGGCAAAACTAAAAAAAATATGTATGAAAAATTTCTCATATTGTATATCTTTAAAAAATTATTGTGCTATTGTATTTAAAAATATACATGTGAAAAATATGAGATTAATTAAATAATTAAAAAAGTTACTAATTTGGCTTATTTTACTTCAAGTCAAATAAGAAAAAAATCTATTTGGTGAACTGTAGAGATGATTTTAAGCCAAATACAATAAACCAAAAGGCAAAACTACAAAAAACTTTAAGGAAAAAAATATTATTTTTTAATTTATTTTTACATAATTTTACATTTCTCATATATTTTCTTTAATTTTATCTTTTATAGTTTTGAATAAAATAAACACTATGTATGATAATTTGTTTAATGCACAAAAATTTAATATAATAAAAAATTTGTCATACATGACATGGATAACTAGGGGTGCATAGATAACTAGGGATAGTTATAGGTCGGTCTAGGTTGGTTTTAAATTTAATCCACAATCGACTCGATCAAGACCAGTTTTAATATATTGAACTCAGAATCGAACCATTCATATTTTAGAATCAACACAACCCAATCCAAATGAATTCAGGTTGGTTCGGATTAGTTCGGGTTAGAATCGCTATTCAATTAAATTAAATATTTTTTTTAATAAAATATTTTAAAATAATAATATATGCCTTATTCTATCAGCGGCTTAATTTTTTATATAAGATCCCAAGATAAACAGTTTAAATTTCATTCCTCTTATTTTTAATTTACACATTTTTAATTATAACTAAAAACACAAATAATATAAATAATAATTTTATGTGATTTATATATTATCTTTCAGATTTTGAGTTGAGTTGATTTTAAAAACTCTTAATCTAATAACCGAACCAACTATATTGGTTTAATATTTTTAAGATCCAAGATCCAACTTATTACTTGACAGAACCGAACCAATCAAATCCATAAAGGTTGGATTGGATTGGATTGGGTTGGTTCATAAATTTTTTAGATCTATTAGACACCACTATAGATAACAACATACAAAAAATTTATTAGTTATATCTCAATGTACAGTATGAAAAATTTCTTATTAAACTAACCAACATCAATTGCACTGTGAGCATGTCTCATTTGATAAAAAATAAATAAATGGTAATCTAGTTTTGCAAAAAATAGTAGTAAAAAATATAATTAATCATATGGTTTAAAATATTCAATTAACTTGATTTTTTACATAAATAATAAATTAATAAATACTACAAAATAAACGGTTCTAATTATAAAAACATATTAAGAAAATTACATTAAAAATAACACAACATTGTGCAACGCTTACCTGATTTCCTTTTATAGTAGTTTCAAATATCCAATTAACATTGTGAGTACTTATCATATCAAGTCGTGACCCGTTAAAAATTAATTCAGTAATCTCTTGGTAATTCATTTCGGAACATTTAGCATTTCTCTTAAATTATATATTTTTTAATTTTTCGCATAAAAATACCAAAAGTGTAAAAAAAATTTATCAAATTATAAAAAAAATTAAAAGAAAAAAATATACTAAAATAAGTCAATAAGTTATCTTTTAATTATATTTTTATTTTTTTAATTTCTGTCGCCAAGAAAATCTATAAAAATAGAATTTTTAATAAATAAAATAAAACAAATTTAGAAAAGAAAAAATAAGGAAGATTCTTCCAATTTAGCCCAAACATGGCTTGTGTTCCTTTTAAGTGAAATTGTATAAATTTTTTAATACTAAAAATACATTAACTTAGTGTTACTTTAAATTTGAATTTAATTAAATTTTATTTTATCCAAAATATCTATCAAAATTTTATTTCATTACTTAATTTACAAATTATAACTCCTCAAAATTTGAAACTTGAATTTAAGTTTTTTTAACTATTAAATGCACTCGTTTTCAATAAGTGTGATACAGACACTTTAATGATAAGAATTTTTCATTTAATAGTTTTCAGTGCACAAATTATTCACGTAAAATAGTAACTACAGCAAATATCTTCAAGTATTTAAATAAATTTGAAAATAAATAAAAAATAAACAGCTATATATTTTTTCACTTAACAATACTCTGAAGAAATTTAATTTAGATTGATTAGAATATTAGATTGATTAGATTGATTTTATTTTGATTTGATTTTATTCTATTATATTTTCTTATTGTTTATCTCTATTCGCCTATAAATATGCCATATATTGTACAGTTTCAATAGACAGAAAATAACTCTATATTTTCTGTCTATTGAAACTATACAATAAATAGCC
>JAOTRH010215552.1:647-10724 GCA_034768845.1 Heliamphora exappendiculata
CACAGGCATGGGTCTGGGGTTGATCGGCGCCCGGCGGCTCATGGATCGATGCGACATCCAAACCGAGCGCGGAAAGGGCACCAGGGTGGATTTGAAAAAGCTTCTGCCCCGCCGCGCGCCGCTCGTTGAAGTGAAGCGAATCAATGAGATCGCCGCCACCATCGCCCGAACCAAGCCGCAGAATCTTCTCGAAGAAATCCAGCAGCAGAATGGCGAACTGTTGCGGGCGCTGGAGGAAGTGCGCCGCCGCCAGGAAGAACTGACGGTGCTGAACCACGAACTGGAAGACACCAACCGCGGCGTAGTGGCTCTCTACGCCGAGCTTGAAGAGAAGGCCGACCACCTGCGCCGCGCCGATGAAGTGAAGTCCCGCTTTCTTTCGAACATGAGCCATGAGTTCCGCACGCCGCTCAACTCCATAACGGCACTCGCGCGGCTCTTGCTCGACCGCGTTGATGGAGAACTGACGCCTGAACAGGAGAAGCAGGTTCAATACATTCGCAAGTCTGCCGAATCTTTGATGGAACTCGTCAACGACTTGCTTGATCTCTCGAAGGTGGAAGCCGGGAGGGTCACGATCAATCCCACGCGGTTCAGCGTCGAGAACCTATTCGGGGCGTTGCGCGGTATGCTGCGCCCGTTGCTGGTGAGTAGCGCGTTGAATCTCATCTTCGATGACGCCTCCAGGCTTCCGGAAATGAATACGGATGAGGGCAAAGTATCGCAGATCCTCCGCAACTTCATCTCGAACGCATTGAAGTTTACCGAGAGAGGAGAAATCCGTGTATCGGCCTCTCACGACGCAGGCAGTGATCTGGTTCATCTCTCCGTTTCCGATACCGGCCTCGGCATTGCCAAAGAGGACTTGGAAACGATCTTTCTGGAATTTGCCCAAGTGGACAGTCATATCCAGAGGCGTGTCAAGGGCACCGGTTTGGGGCTGCCTCTTTCGAAGAAACTCGCAGAACTGCTGGGAGGCGTCATCACTGTGCAAAGCGAGCCTGGCATCGGGTCCACCTTTACCGTCGTATTACCGCGCTTCTTTAAGAGCGAAAACGACGACCAGGTAGCGGAGAACCGGCTGGACCCGGATCTCATTCCAGTGTTAGTTGTCGAAGACAACGACGAAACTCGGATGATCTACGAATCCTACCTGAAGAACACCCCCTTTCAGGTGATACCTGCGCGGTCTTTGCAACAGGCTCGCGTGGCGCTTCGCGACTGCAAGCCGGCCGCCGTCATTCTGGATGTAGTTCTAAAAGGCGAAGATGCCTGGAACCTACTGGCTGATCTGAAAGGGCAGCCGGCATCAAGATCGATTCCTGTGATCGTTGCGACAACACTCGATGATCGCGGAAAGGCCCTTGCTCTCGGCGCGGATTCATTCGCGCAGAAGCCTATGGCCGGCAACTGGCTGTTGCGGGAACTGAAAAGGCTGATACCCGCTCCATCCGCGAAGCTTGCGCTATTGATCGATGATGAAGAGGTAGGGCGATATCTTGTTCGGCAGTACTTGAGCGGCTTCAACATGGTTTTTGTCGAGGCGGAGACGGGAGAGCAGGGTTTGAAACTGGCTCAAGAAAAGCATCCCGATCTGGTGGTCCTGGACTTGGGCTTGCCCGGTCTGCAGGGTGCAGATGTGCTCGATCGACTGAAGAATGATCCCGCGACGGCAGGGATTCCTGTGGTTGTAGTAACGGCGCAAAGACTGACGGATGGGGATCTCGCATTGTTAAACTCAAAAGCCCGTGCCGTCATTTCAAAAGCCGATTTAGGCGTGCGTAAGCCGAATGTGGGATTCATTCGTGAGTTTCTCCCCACTCGGGAAGGACAAGTCCAGTGAGCAATCCTGCCCGTAAGAAAGTAATCCTGAACGTCGATGATGATGAAGCAGGCCGTTACGCCGTCACGCGAGTTTTAAAACTCGCTAACTTTGAAGTTGTTGAGGCGGGTAGCGGGACCGAAGGGCTGCGGCTAGCCGCCGAGGCATCGCCTGATTTGGTTCTCCTCGACGTGCATCTTCCGGACATGGATGGCTTCGAGGTATGCCGCCGGCTGAAACAAAAATCGGAGACCAGCACGATTCCGATTGTCCATATGAGCGCTTCGTTTCTCGATTCCAAATTCCAGGCGAAGGGCCTTGAAGGCGGAGCGGATGCTTATCTCCTGGAGCCTGTCGATCCGTTGGTGCTGGTGGCATCGGTCAACTCGATGTTGCGTATCCGGGAAGCCGAGAGAGAAGTCCGCTCATACGCCAACGCCTGGCAAAGCACTTTCGATTCGCTGGAAGAGGGCATTGCGATACTACGCTCCGACGCAACCATATTGCAGTCGAACAAGAGCTTCCAGACCATGTTTGCCGAAGGAGTAGAGAATCCTCTGGCGGGGCCGCCGTCTGAGAAATCCATCAAGGAATTGGTCGCTGAGGTCGAGGAGACGGGCCGGCAGGTGAAGTGGGAGACTACGCGAGCAGCAACGTCGTTCGCGATATCTCTGAACCCCATTCACACCACGAGCGGAAATCGCGGAGTCATTTGCCTGGTGAGAGATGTCACCGAGCGCAACATGATGGAAGAGAATTTCCGGTTCACCCAGAAATTGGAAAGCCTCGGGCTATTGGCCGGCGGCATCGCCCATGACTTCAACAATCTTCTGACGGGCATTCTCGGGAACGCGAGTCTGGCGCTTGAAACGGAGGGACTTCCTGAGGCAGTGGGGCCGATGCTCGAAGAGGTGGTGCTATCCAGTGAGCGAGCAGCGGCACTCACCAGGCAGCTTCTTGCGTACGCGGGCAAGGGGCGCTTCTTCATTCATCCCATCGATCTGTCCAAGATCTTCAGGGAGACTCTACAACTCCTCAGGACAAGCTTGGTGCCGGTAGACCTGAAGCTGAACCTCGACGACGCGCTTCCACCGATTCAAGCGGACCAGACCCAAATTCAGCAACTCTTGATGAACCTGGTCCACAACGCGATTGAGGCGCTGGATTCCACAAAGGGTGGCCGGATCTCGATAGCAACCCGGACAATTACTCTTGGTCCAGTAGAGGCCGCCGGCGGCTTTCCGAACTATACACTTCAACCCGGCCGTTACGTTCTAGCTGAAGTGGCGGATTCTGGAGTTGGCATGGACGAGGCCACCATCGAACGGATCTTCGATCCGTTCTTTACAACCAAATTCATCGGCCGGGGCCTGGGCCTGGCGGCGGCGCTCGGCATCGTTCAAGGACATAAGGGCGCCATCCGCGTCGCGAGCGAGCCCGGCCAAGGCACCTGTTTCGAAGTGGTTTTCCCGGCTGGCGAACACGTCGTTCCAGAAGAGAAAGCGCCGCAGCCGAAGGCAGAAGTCAAATCGGCGTCCATCCTCGTGATTGAGGACGAGAACTCGGTCAGCAAGATGATGAAATACGCGCTGGAGATTGATGGTCATTCAATCGTTCTCGCCCGCGACGGTATGGAAGGCGTGCGCGGATTCCAGACTTCCGGGCGCAAGTTCGATCTGGTGATGGTAGATCTGACGATGCCCCTTCAGGGCGGAGAGGAGACGATTCGAGCCATCCAGGCGCTCGATCCCGATGTTGGAATTGTAGTCTGCACGGGCCACTCTGAAGCTGCCGCAAAGCAGATCGCGCTATGGGGTATCCGCGGCGTGATCACGAAGCCCTTCGGCGGCGCCCAATTGCGGAACGAGGTGCGGAAGTACCTCTCCGATAGGTAGGTGCCTCCGAAAAACTACGGGTAATCTTGCCAAAACCCGAGATGTTGTGGGAGCCTCAAACCTTGATTGAGTGGTTCCGAGCTAGAACAGACAAGACACTATCGGTGTGCTTGTTCTTGCTGTTGTGCTACGTGCCCATGGTGTCGGTTTCAATCCGTAGGCACTTATGGCTGGATGAGTTGGCGACTTACTATATAGCGGGGCAGCCAACCCTTCAGCGCATGTTCGAAGCGCTCGGCAGCGGCATCGATTACAACCCGCCACTCGTTTATCTGCTCACGCGCGGATGGCAGTCTGTGGCGGGCACGGATGAAACTCTTTCGAGAGTTCCCATCGTAGTGGCGTTCTTCCTGGCATCTATCGGCGCCTTTCTGTTTCTCAAGCCTCGCATCGGTTCGATATGGGCTACATGCGCGGTGCTGATGTTCTGGAGTACGCCTTCGTTTTATTTCGCCACCGAACTTCGGCCATACGCGTTGGTATTGATGTTCTTCGCGCTGGTTCTGGTCGCCTGGGATCACTCCCACGAAAGGAAACGGGGTCTGGCGCTCACATGCATCTTCATCGGAAGTTTGGGGCTCATGATTTCCCACGTCCTGGCGGTGTTTGCACTGGGGGCTATCTGCCTCGCGGAGTTTGCCTGGCAGATCCGGAAGCGCCAGGTGGATGTGCCCTTATGGCTGTGCCTCCTGCTCCCTGTGACCGCTGTGGTTTCCTACTTGCCCTTCATTCACCGCTTTGAGAGAGGTGTTTATCCAGCGGCATTTCAGGGCGGATTGCATCGATTGGGGTCGTATCTTGCCGGTCAGGCGGTTGGGTTGTGGGTACCTTTTGCCGCCGCGGCAATCCCGGCGCTGACTGTCGCATTTTGGCAAGGTCAACACCTGAAATATCAGAAACCTTCTCTCGAAACCAGAGAGACCTGGCTAACTATCGGATTACTTTCCATTCCCGCACTTCTGAATGCCCTCACCATGTTGCAGCACATACCGTTCTTCGACAGATATGCAATTGAGGCTTCGTTCTCGCTGTGCGTCTTCGCTACGATCGCCCTGGGGTATCTGAGCGGGTTCAACTATCTGGCCGGATTGGTTGCGGCTACCGTTTTGACAATCGCCTGCTTCGAGCGCAACACAGCGGCCATCATCGAAGCCCGACGGAAAGCGGAGCGGCAACTGCCCTTGAGCCAGATACAACCGTCAAATCTCCCCTTTGTCGTTTCGAATGGGGTCATCTTCCTGGAACTCGATCACTACGAAGCGTCGGCTTTCCTCGCGCGAGTTACCTACCTTACCGACAGGGACGCCGCTACGCGGATCGCACATTCGACACTTTTCGACATGATCTTTCCCCTTGAAAAAAGGTATTTCCCCATTCGGTCAAGCGTGAACTCGTATGCCGCGTTTGTTGCGCGGCATCATCGCTTCCTGCTGCTCGCAAACCCGCAGTGGCCGGAGGAATGGTTGCTCCGCAAACTTACGGAAGATGGTGCGACGCTGACCCGGACGAGCGGGTGGAACGACCGGTATCCCGTCGGCGGCTACGTTTACGACGTGCGAATGCCGGACTAGCGGCCTTCTTCGTCCGAGTGCCGGCCCAAATCAGGCATTCCCGCCAGGACCCAATCTATCCTCGGCTTCATCTGGAGCTGCCAGTTAAGGACAAACGCGGGAGCGCCTCCAAACTTGAGTGTGGGCGGCCATTGATCGAGGGTTCCCATTAGTGCGATCAATACAGAAAGGCAACATAGCGCGCCGTAACACTTCTTCTTAGCGGCGGTCAGATCGACAAAATAAGGAAATGCGAAGAACCATAAAATGGGGATTAGTGTCACGAACCATCGAATACTATAACTATGGCCGCTGTAATTCGACGAGTAAAGAAAAAAATATCCACTAAATCCGACGCACGCAGCCAACGACATTAGAGCTTCCGGCCAGAAAGGTTGCCGCTTCAATATTCGCGAGCTTGCCTCAAAGAGCGCGATGAATAAGAGCGGATTGTAGAGCAGGAAGCCATTTGGTCCGAGCAAGCAGTTGAAGGCGTATTGAATGGCAAAGCCAAAGTCATTCCGCACTATTCCGGATAGGTGGTCGGCGCCGGAGTTCCAATAGGAGCCGGGGTAATGAAAATACTCCGGATGTACCTGTATGGGACGAAAGTCGCCGGTGATGTAATAGCCGGCTATCAATCCCGGAAGCATCAGGATGCATGCAGATACGAGATAGGCCGCCAACCCTTTCCGCAATGTCTTGGTAAGAAGAATATAGGCCGCAAATGTAGCGACAAAAAGATTGCATGCGCTGTCGGCAGCAGAAGAAAGGCCAGCCGCGGCTCCCGCGAGTAAGAGTCGCCGCATAACCTTCTCCGGAGGCCCATTCTTTGCACTTAACAACAAATAGAATGAAATAAACACCCACGCGCCAGAAAATGAGTGATTATTCAACGTAATACTCCACGGGAATAAGAGCGTCGCAAAACCGAGGCCCGCAGTCATCAAGATCCGTTGAGCCTTATCAAGGCCGACGATGCTGAGCGCCTTGTAAAAGCAAACCAGGCAGAGCAAAGTGCTTCCACCGATAAGAACGAAAGTAATCAAGACGTAAGGTATGCTTCTGCGTTGATTGAAGGTAAACCCGAGTTTATGTAGGGGATAGTACAACCCGGCGATCAAAAAAGACATCGTCGGCTGCTTATCAGAATAAAAGGACCCACGAACGAAGACCTTATCGACACTCTTAGCCGTGGTGGGGTCTCCGTCTATGGCAAGCGTTCCCCTCTCTACAATCGAACTAGCCGTCGCCAAACGGCTCCAGGCATTGGAAGATTGCGAGTGAAAGAGCAGTGTGAACAAAAGCAATACGGAGGCGGCGCCGATTACTAACTTGCGCGGCGAATCCAAGAACTTAGTCGACATAGTCCGCCTTAGGAGTACTGCGTATCACTCTGGACACGTAGCCTTATTGTGCGTTTGGCGTCAAGCATGGTACAAAAATTTTACACTGGGTATCTGAATTGGCGGAACTTTCCATCATCGTCCCCGTCCTCAACGAACGCGATAACATCCGGCCGCTGATCGACCGCATTTCGCAACTCGACCTTCCGCCATGGGAAATCATTTTCGTAGATGACGATTCTTCGGACAATACCGCAGTTCTGGTTGGCGAAATCGCTCAATCGGATCCGCGCGTCCGAATCATTCGGCGGATTGGGCGGTCCGGGCTTGCATCCGCATGTATAGAGGGATTTCTTGCGGCATCGTCTCCGTTTCTTGCGGTGATGGACGGCGATCTTCAGCACGACGAATCCATCCTTCCGCGCATGCTGAGCCTAGCGAAATCGGATGGACTTGAACTTGTTGTGGGTAGCAGGAATGTTGAAGGCGGGGGGATGGGCGACTTTTCGGAATCGAGGGTTCGCCTCAGCAATCTGGGCCGTTCGCTTTCGCGACTCATCGCGCATACGGAATTGACTGATCCGATGAGCGGCTTTTTTCTGCTGCGGAGGGAATTCCTGGAGGAAGTTGTGTACCGGCTGTCTCAATACGGCTTCAAGATCCTGCTCGATCTTGTGGCTTCAGCGCGCCGGCCAGTGCGCTTCGCCGAGGTTCCGTATACGTTCCGAACCCGTCAGTTCGGTGACTCCAAGCTGGACGTGATTGTGAGCGTCGAGTTCCTGATGTTAATTGTGGACAAGCTTGCAGGGGAAGCGGTCCCGGGCCGGTTTGCCATCTATAGTCTGGTGGGATTGTTCGGTGTTTTCGTCCATCTGTGCGTACTAGGACTGCTTCACCGCGAATTCCACCTTCCGATCGTGACCTCTCAATCGGGAGCGACGCTGGTTGCCATGGTCTGCAATTTCCTCTTGAACAACGCCATCACATACCGCGATCGAAAGCTCAAAGGCTGGAGCGCCATTTTCCGTGGCCTGGCGGTTTTCGTGGTGGGCTGCAGCATTGGCGCTTTAGCGAACCTCGCCTTGACCCGGCTTCTGTATGATGACGGCGTCAGTTGGTATCTCGCAGGCATCGCCGGGCTTGTGATCAGTTCTGTTTGGAATTTTGCCATCAGTGAGGCGTTTACCTGGAAGATTCTGCAACGCCGCAGGGTTTATGCGGAACGTGTGCATCGTCCGGCGCTGTTGTCCTAGGGGATGATTTCTCTCGTTCTGCTTTTCGAAAGCATTTTTGCGTTTTCCATTGCCGGGTTCGGCGTTCTAATGTTTTGCCGGCCCCACAAGCGCGGCATGGCTGCATGGCTTTTCTTGTTCATTTCGCTCTTCTCGGCTGTAAGTCCAATCAGTTCATCCAGTGACTCGGTTTGGACCGTCGACATTGCGACGACTCTCTGGCACCGTGGCAGCACTAATCTTGACGACTTCGCTGACCGGATGAACGGCAGAGGTTTCTACGCGGCTATGTGCGTAAGCCCCGAAGGTGTTTTTAGCGACGCACGTCAAGCGAACTGCCGAGGCCATATATACAACTGGTATCCCGTCGGCGGCCCGGTACTGACATCCCCTCTTGTGGTTGCCACGATCGCGGCAGCAAGGATGTTTGGGCCCACACCCTTCGGGTTTCAGCCGCACAATCGTGACCTGATTCTTTTGCTCGCAGGAGATTCCGATCGAGCGCATGCCCTCATCGAAAAGATCGACGCCTCGCTCCTGTTGGGAGTGACGTCGGTGGTGATCTTCTTCATTTCCAGCCGCTTTCTGACCATTCGCCGGGCCGCCCTTTTGACGATCATATTTGGCCTGGCGACTTCTGCTTACAGTGTGGCCGGAAGGGCGATATGGCAGCACACGCCCTCAATGCTGCTGCTAGCAGTGATCATCTTCATGTTGTTGAAAGCCGAGAAGCGACCGGTACTCGCTGCATGGGCTGGAATTCCTGTGGCGCTTTCCTATACTGTTCGCCCAACGGATTCCCTCTTTGTGCTTGTCTTCACGGTCTATGTCGTAGTGCGGCACCGCGCATACCTGCTGCGATACATATTAGCAGCGCTCCCGATTGCGATTGCATTCATGGCTTATTACTTCTCGATCTATCACTCTCCATTTGCGCCCTACTATAGGAGCACTCTTCCGGGTGTTTATCCATCCAACTGGATCAAGACTGCGAACGCGTTGGCGGCCAATCTTGTAAGCCCTTCGAGAGGGCTCTTCATTTACACCCCAGTGTTTCTGTTTTCTGTTTGGAGTATGTGGAAAGGCATGTGGCGTAGCTGCTTAAGTAAGTGGCTGGCCGCTTTGGCTGCTTTCCACACGGGCATCGTGGCGATGTTCATCGATAACTGGTGGGCGGGTCATTGTTATGGGCCGCGCTTCTTTACCGATCTCATGCCGATCTTTGTCTTGTTCTTGATTCCTTTTTTCGCGAATTGGGAACAACTGTCGGGCTACATCCGCGCTCTATTCGTGATTTGCGTTCTAGTCGGGCTCGGTCTGCACTTGCGAGGCGGTTGGTCAGGAGCAGTCTATGAGTGGAACGTAACTCCCACTAACATCGACAAATCCCCGGAGCGAAACTGGGACTGGTCAGATCCTCCGTTTCTCCGATGAAATCTCACTGCTGAAAACCAGGCCATCTATAGTCGCGGGCAACGCCATGCACAATCTCCGTCGCGAGTTTGCCGCCGTTATCGCTATTGGTCAGGATGACGATTCCATCGCCCTGGTTATAGGCAACGAACCGGGATTGATAGCCTTCATCGACGCCATTGTGTTCGAACCATCGGTGCTCGGGGCCACCACCGGTCATGGGGCCTAAGCCCCAGTGATTCAGGCCGGGCGTAAGCATCTGGCGAATCGAGTTGGCGGATAATACGCGATTCGAGGAACCCGTGAGTGACTTCTGCACCTCGATCACGTATCGGGCAAGATCGGAGGCTGTGGTCCATAGGCCCGCCGCAGCCATCTCGGGATAGGTATGCGGTCCGCCAGGAACGGGCTGGCCGTTCTGTCGGTAGGGCGTTGCGATCTCTGCTATCCGTTCTTTTGGTAGCGGCTGCTCGTAGGTGCTTCTGGTCATGCCGATCGGGGCAAGAACCAATTCGTGCATGATCTTCGGAAATGGCTGGCCCATCACATCAACCATCATTTGTTGCGCAATCACGTACCCGCCGCCGGAGTAACGCCATATGGTCCCCGGGGGAGTGTCAACGCGAACTGCCGGGCTATTGGCGGGCTTGAGGCCGTCGAGGAGTTGCGGCACCGTGGGCACCCTTGCTCCGGCTGCATAACCCGCGAAGCCGTGAACCGTGAGCCCTGCCGTGTGGCTTAAGAGTTGCCGCAAGGTGACCTTGGCCGTGCCCGGAAGCTTCCACGCTTTGAGGTATTGATTCACATCGGCATCGAGAT
>JAOTRH010215563.1:0-10722 GCA_034768845.1 Heliamphora exappendiculata
ATTGTCTTAGATAATTTTATTAATTTTAAAAATTTATAGAGTAAGTTATATTTTTGTAGAACCCTTTATTTAACTTAAACCTTAATTTCATGAATAATTTTATTTTCAAAACTTGTTAACTTAATCACGTTTAAGCCACTAGCTTGAAATTTTTTTTATCTATATTATATATATATATATATATACATATACATATGTATATTTATTAAAAGTAATACTATTATTATTTGTTTTAACAAATATGATAAATCAATTTAAATGATTATTATATTCATAAAATTCTTACTAGTTTAATTTAAAACATGATTTTCATAAAATATTTTAGACTTTTAAAATATTCATCATTTTTTTAATATATAAAAACTTCTTCTTTTACTTATTATTATTATTACTTAATAAAAAGTAATTTAGATAGAATAAAATAACTCTAAACAAAACTTAACTAAAAATAAAAAATATTAAACCCAAACAAAAAGAAAATCCAAAATAATCAAAAATTTGGCCAAGCGAGGCCTGACCCAAACATCAAGTAGCCAAAACAAATCAGAAATTGCAGAAAGCGAAACGAGGGGAGAGAGTACTGAATCGAAATGGGAATCGAAGGCGTCGGGGCTTGTTGGCAGCGACGGTGATGGTCGGCAAAGTCGTCGAGGGCGTCGCCGGTGGTGGTCTGTGCCGATGGTGGTTGGCAGTGAGATTGGCAGCTTCGATGGTGGGGGTCGGCGAGGCTAGCGGCTGATGTTAACTCTCATTTCTCTCTCTTTTTCTTTCTCTCTTCGTTTCCTTCTCACTTGTGCTGAAAACCTCTCAAAGTCTTCCAATTTATACTTGTCCCAACCCCAATCGAACATTGAATCTACAAATTAAGGAGGTTGATTCATCGATTCAATGAATGATGGGTTAATTCGTCGATTCAGTGAATGAGGGGATATCAATTCCCTTTTGTCCGTCGGTTGCAATTTCAGCCCTATTCAAATAACAGTAATTTATTTAATTTTATTTATTTATTTATTTTTATTTTTATTTTTATTTTTATATTTTTTGGCTTGTTACATAATTGGTGGTTTATTTTCTGTCACGACATGGGTATTGTACAGGTCCGCCGTGTGGGCGACATAGATAGGGTATTGTGATTCCAGATGGGGTTGTTCGGAGGTTGGGCTTGGAGAAGAGACTTGTAAGCGAGTGATGATGACCTGTTTGACAGAACCATTGTTGGTTCATTTAAGTTACTTCAGTCGCCACTCGCTTTTCGACACTGATCACATAGAGAGAGTTGAGACACTGCCAGAGGATTCGCCTGTAATAGACACTGAGATTTTTCCATTAAGCTTAAGCGGCTTCAATACCATCTCTTGCCAAGCTAATCCTTAGCTCAAATCAAATCCAAAAAATGAGGGTAGGCATCGAACCACTTTTTGCTTTTTTCCTCCACAATTCTCGTGACGTTTTGCTTTAAAAAGCACCTTTTTTATTTCACCTATATATATATATATATATATACTAGCCAACCCATTTTATCATTACTCAACATTACAAATAAACCAAATTCCTCTTTTTATCCATACAAAGATTAGAATCACTCCCCACTCTCTAGTTGAGTTCAAATTTAATACAAACCCCAAATTATGTTCCAAACATGGGTTTAATCTTTCATATCGAACACAAATAAGATTTAAACAAAACTCCCAATTACTTAGGTTCTCACTGAAATCTTGGACAAACCCACAAATCTTCAAGATTTTACTATAACTAAAACACCAATTTACCCTATACAACTACCACCTCACATCCAACCTATAAAGGCACGTGACCCACCCACGAAAACTCACTACGCTCAATCGGACCCAAGAGGAAAACCTTTTTTTAAAACTCACTTTGTGTTCTTTATTTCACAAAAATCATTTTCTTCAAAATAATTTTAGAAAGTGAGTTAAATCATTAAAAGAGAAGACACTTGGGGTTTCCATTTTATCACAAAGGGGTCCCGAAACGAAATCTGGACGAAGGATACCTTTTCTTTAAAAAAATAAAATTTCATGCCCAACCCAGGTGAGTCCGCTCGACCAGACTCACCACCACTCGAGCGGCCACCTGGCCAAGACAAAACTCTTCCTCTCGGATAATAAACTGCTCAAGTGGTTCTTTATATGAGACCAAGCCAGCAAAACCAATTTTAAGAAGCCACCACTTCTCTCAAGCAAAAAAGTTTTAGAGTGTAAAACATTATTAAAAACAGCCTTAAACCATAAACATATAATAAAAAACGTGTACCAAAACCTCTCAAGAGGATTAACTTAGATCAAATCATTCATCAAACTCTCAATTTTCACACAAAACCCACAATTCATTAAACTCAACCCCAAAGAAGTCATTATCTTCAATTTCCCTAAGAAACTCAACACACAACAATTTATACCTCTCATTTAACTCAATTGAACCTCTAATTTCTCATTTTAACTCAATTATATCCCAAACCCAAATCTTATTCTTCTTCCCATAGCTAGGGTTTTCAAAATTAGATCAAGATTCAATATCCATTAACTCACAACTTCACGAAACTCATACATTTGTACAAATCATCAATTTGTTCCTTCCAAACACCAACCCACAACATCATAGAACTAGAGTTTCAAGAAAAAGAAAGATTTTTGTTTATTTCTCGAAAATAAATAAAAGTAATCACATATATAAGCTATTTTTTCAAGATTAGTCAAGATTTTACTTTTTTTAGTTAAAAATTCGAAACTTTAACTCAACCTGAATATTTGTGGGAGGACCGAACTCACCAAATCAAAAATTCAATCAATTGAAATTGTAGTTTTTAATGAATATTTGTGGGAGGACCGAACTCACCAAATCAAAAATTCAATCAATTGAAATTGTAATTTTTAACGAGTAGAGCAACGCAACGTTGATTCTTGTGATTTTAGTCAATGCCAAGTCCAAGACTATCAAAATGAAGAGAGAAAGTGGACGGAGGTGGAGGTCTTCCATGGAGGATGAAGATGAGAGAGATGAGGGAGAGAGGGAGAGAGGGAGAGAGGGAGAGAGGGAGAACACGTTGGGGAAAGAGGGGCTTTTGGGGTTTTTAAGTTAGCTTCTCCTAGAAGTTTCCAAAGGGGCCACTTCCACCAAAAAAAACATACATAATCCAAATTTTAATTCCACATTGTATTTCTTAAACCACACTCATGCACTAATAATATTGAAATTAATATAATTAAATTTACATTACTTTCAAATTAATTTCTCATAAATTACAAAAATTTAAAATTATTCTAAAAATAAATTCATCGGGCATCCGCACACATAGATAGTTTTACCAAAACTTAATATAAAGCTACCAAGCCCACTAGCACACCTTCATAACCAGCTTATAAGCTTAAAATTTATACCACACTAGTAAATTATCACATAATATTTAATTATTAAAAATTAAAACAGCACTGGATCTCACATTAAAATTCCTCAAATTTTTAAAGTACTAAAAAATCTAAAAAAATAGTCAAAATTTTGGAATCAAAATGACAAAAATATAGTTAATGTCTTTAAAACTTTAAACTTCATTGAATTTTTTTAAAAATATCCTAACATAAACTTGTTTCTCTTTTTAAAAAATCTCTTAGAAAATATTTTTTAAGAAAATTTCTTAAAAATCCCTTTGAAGGAAATCTTCCAAAAAAATCACTTTTAAGGAAATCTTTTAGAAATTCTCTTCTTAAATTTTGAATATCAAAATTTTACCATTAAAACATATAATTGTTAACAAGTTTGAGGAAAAACACTCTTGATCATATGATTTACTGAAAAAAAATGCATTAATAAAGAAATATTTTATAAGTTTTTTATGGGTAAATTTTTTTTTAACCGCATAAGAAAAATTGACAATAAAATTTTCAATCACGAAATAAGACTACCTTTTGATTTGTCTACAAAAATCATTAAAATTTTGAATTCGAACAATAATTATTATTTTTCCTTACACTAAATATCTAGATTATTTATTTCGTAAAATATTTTATTAATTTAAAATTTAAAAAAAAATTTAGACTAAAATTTCCTTTTAAATTCCATTAATTAACTATTTTTTACTTTTCTTTTTCTTTTTACATTGAATATCTAGATTAGTCCTTTTTGTAGAATTTTTTTATTAATTTTAAAAATAAAAGAATCTAAAAATGCAAAATTTTTAAGATTTGCCACATGACGCTCTAAGAGCTCTCTCGATGAAAATCCCATTTTATTTTATATATATATATATAATAATTATATGTAGTTGATAATAGTTGTAAATAAGTTAGGATGAAGAATATTAATATTGCATTTAAAAAGTAATAAAATTTTGAATAGAATAGTCTCAAAATTAGTATTTTAAGTTTATTTTTTTAGTTTTTTAGCGTCTTTTTTTTCTTAAATGGGCCATGTTAACTTTTTAGCATTTTTAAACAAGAAATCAAAAAACTTTTGTAACCAGTCAGGACCTAAAATATTTTGTTTCTTATACCATATATTCTCTCTTATTTTTACTAATGTCATCTTCTATTAAAATTTATAAAAAAAATCCCATTATATTCTTAGGAGTGTTTAAAATATCGATCGAACCGATAAACCAGTTCGGATCTATTAAAAGCGTATGATTTCGTTCGGTTTTTTTGATAAACGATTTGATTCCGGTGATCAATAATTAGGAATTATTCATTATAATTCGGTTAAGGGATTAAGCTTCAAAAAGCAGTAGGAAACCAAGCCAATCCATTACCTATTTATAGTATTTATATTATGTATTATATGTAAAGAAAAAACTGAAAAATTCTATTTGTTTCATTTTACATTTTTTCTTTTTCTTTATTTTTTCTCTTTTATTATTTAATTTTTATATTTTTCTCATAATATCGTAATATTATATAATTCATAAACTATTAGTAATAAATAAAAAATAATAAAATATAAATTATAATTTATAGAAATAAGAATCTGTCTTTATAAGAATACGAAACAAGTGATAAAAACATATAAAGTTAAATAATATAATTAAAAAATTAATTAAAAAATAAATGTATAATTATTTAACATAAAATATGCAACAAATACTTTACTTTAGTACTGCCGTTCCAAATTAGAATCGAACTGTTATTTATTAATCTGGTTCGATTCAATTTCATAATATATACTATTTAATTATTATTTGTAAACTTTTAGGACTATTCAGAATAATTTAATTTTAAATTTAACTCAAAAATTAAACTGAACCAAGCCAAATCATGAATACCTACTGACTTCATTTTCACATTACTTTCTCAACTTGTCTCATCACTTGTTTCCCTCATATTACTTCCCAGGGTGGTGCCCTAGCCCTGGCGAGTTATAGATGGGAAAAAATTTGAGTGTCAGTTGAAAATGTGATAAATATTAATATATAGAGAAAATTGTCTTTTTAGTGTTTTTGTGAGATCTAAAATATTAATTGCGCCGTGTATTTAGAAGCACCCAAGCCCCAGCCACCAAATAATAAAAACACATTTTCAACACTCCATACCAAGATGAGAGATGAGTTTTGTGGTCTTAGAGATATGTTGTGTTTTTAAGAGGTTCTGTTTATTTATATATATATATATATATATATATATATAATCAAACTTTTTATTATGTAAAGTTTGCTGAGCTTGTTATACATATAAAAACTAATATGACTATAGTTTGTGCTCATTAGACTATTTGATTGCTTATCTACTCTTGATATCTATATTCAAACATTTATGGAGGATCCTAATGATATAGGGTTCCATATGGCTGAATTTAAGAAAACAAAACAAAAAAGCAGCAGTAGAACCTCAATAAAAACTGCAATATATGTTAAGCGATAAGCACAAAATTATAATTTGTGCCCATTAAATGGTTATTTAATGAGTACAAAACATAAGGCAGTGAAGGGAGTCATTGTGCAACTCTGCAAATGTAACATTCCAATGTTACTGCTTTTCTCTTATCTTTATTGCATTTCTTATACATTGATTGTATTATGCGGGAAAAAATTAATGAAAATGAAAATATTTTGAAAATGAATGCTAAATAAAAAAGATAAAACCTAAATGATTTTGTAGATTTTTAGTTTCAAATATTGATTATGTAAATTTTTTGTGATTTTGAATATTGTTATAATTTAAACGAAAATCAATAATTAAGCATTCAAGCAAATATCGAAAATTAGTACAGCTGAAGAACATGGCAGCATGTTATTATTGTGATATCATCAAATGGGTTTCTTCATCAAATGTGTTTCTTCATATAGCTGAAGAACATGGCGGTGCGCAATTATTATCAAAACCGAAGATGAATGCCTAATACCAAAAATAACAAGCAAGACGAAGGAGTGTATTAACTTCGTATTTCAATAAAGCATATTCTGTAGGGTCACTTGTGACTGATTCTTTTGGTGATCTAAACATACCCAATGCATCACCCAGACCAGATGGCATAATAGCACCCACATTATTTCAAGCAGACAGTAAGTACTATTCGACTTGAGAAATCACCAGCAAATGGAGGCCATGAATTCGCTCTCTTATGTATTCCCATTTATGATGGTTCTAAAACATGACAAAAGCATTCATAAGCAAAGTTAGTACACGCTTCATATACTTCATTACAGATTGAAACACTAATACCAATTAAATGTAGTTACAATACATTGCCTAGCTTTATATTACACTTTATGCTCAAACTACTGGATGAGAGTCGATATTTTGAAGCAACCAGTCATTTATATGCTTTTGATTTGATGGCTTGTAAAATATATACAAGGTATTCATCATCTAGGACTAACACAAGAATTGCATTAGAGAGCCAATACAAACAAGTAATTTCATTGAGCAAGCCAAATTTGGTAATCAGCACACAATTTGTAGATCGGATGCATAATGCAAAAACTATGAAGAAGGTTTTGAAGAGAAGCCTGTACAAAGGTTTTTTTATTGAATGTACGTTTGCCAGAAAGGAAGAGACAGCAATCAATGGAAGCAGAGGGCAGAGGCAATAATGAAAATACCAAAAGCAAGGGCAGTGCCTGGAGTACAAGGCTGTTCGCTTAGAAAAAGTGATCGGAGATATAAATTTCTATCAATCTGCAATCTTATTGCACACCAACTCCTTGGACTACAATGAAAAACACCATCGGATTTCAAAGTAGCACAATCTAATTCAAAAATTTCGCCCAATTGAGCATGTCTAGCATATTTTTTCACAGTAGCCTACTAAATACCAACTAGCAGCTTATCAACCACCGAACATAGACTCATGTTGGCGATGCCAAGGTCAAGTAAGAGGACGGTCCATTCACCTCAAAAGAAAAATAGCGCCCCCAAGTGGAAAATAGATCCAACACGCATAGGTTTCAAAAATATTGTAAGCAAAACCAATATTTGATAAGCCTAATCTTAATATTACTATGTAACATTTGAAACATCTTCATCTTCTCCTAAATTGAATCCAGTTTCTGTTAGCATCTATGTAATTGACAAATTGTTGTTATTTCTGGATTGCATATATATGCTTGTTTGTGTACATATGCACACATTTGACAGCCTAAATGACATTTCCACAAGTATGCGTCAGTTGAAGATCTTTGTTACAAATGCTTAGTTGTTTTGCACTCAGTGAAGCTTGTTTCTTTTCTTCTACTTTTTCTCGCATATTTTGTTTTCGTAGGAGAGGAGGAAGGTGGGCAAACAGAGAAAGGTTGGGAGGGTGTTCTCTTGTTCTTACACATTAAAAGGTCCCTCAAGTTTACAATAGAGTTTGAGGATTCATTATAATAAAGCACTTATTTGAGGACCCGTTGCTACCCATCGTAGACGAGTTTTTATAAGGTTGTGTGTGAAAGTGAGTCTGTTGGATGGAGATCAATTGGGAGATAAATCAGGTGAAAAGATGTCTGAATCCTTCTCGAACTTCATGAAGGGGGACTACTTTAAGTTTCTATTTAAACTCTATTCTTCTGCATGTATGTTTCTTACGTTGAATTGATGGACCATCTGTTATGAAACAAAACAACCATTGAAGACCCATGTTCCTGGCATCCCTTAATCTTAATATCTCTTTGTCTTCCTTCTTAGTTTCCCCCATCTTTTACTGCTCCATTTCTTAACATATATATGAGTATTGACACTGTTTTGCTAACAGTCTCTGACAGTTCAAATAATGTCCAATATTCAAATATTCGGTAATAGAGGACACGACGACTTAACATCTAGGAGCCCCCATAATAATCAAAGTCTGTGATTTACATTCTTAACCTTAATCAAAGTACCATACATTATCTCAATCAAAACGATCAACTTTTTTTGAAAATCCCGTGCATATATCTAAACACATACATATCAATCCACACACACCAAATAATAAAACCAAATAAATAACACCAAATAAATAGCCAAAATTAAAAAGATCACCAAGAACAGAGAAAACAAAAGGCAAAATGTCGATTACCAGTCTGGCATTTGTTTAACAAAACTACATAAGAATAGCTCCATAAAGAAAAAAAAATTGTGTATATGCTGCCATATATGTTTGGTATGATTATGATTCTATTTTCTGTATATTTGTTGCGGTGAATTGATGCAACATGTGTTATGGAACAAAGCAAAAATTGGGGGGAAGCATTTCTCTTCTTACCTTAAGACTGAAGTGCCTTTTAACAAAAAAGAGTTTGATGAATAAATTAAATTCTAATATGGTGAATTGATGCAGCATCTGTCATGGGATTTGAGCTCAATGAAGCTACAAGCAACATTCTATTTATTTGTATGATTGTATCTATAAGCTCAAATTTTAATAACTACTCAAATAGGAAAAACTATATCTAGTGGGGCTGTTTTTTGAGTTCCAATTCCCTGGAGTTGAGGGCACAATTGCATGAATGTGAATGTGCTCTTATTTTGCCCATGAATATGCTCTTATTTTGCTCTTATTAGCTCCATTGCGAAAAGTAACTTTAAAATTAACAGATTCATACTCTATTTTTTTTTCTCATTTTGAAAACAATTCTCTTCCTAAAATCAGAAAAGGAAAAAGAAAAAATGATATTGAAATAAAAAAAGAACATATTTATAAATGGTAAACAAAGAGCCAAACAACTTTTAGGCACAAACAAGGAGCCACAACTGTGTATTTAGATGCATATATACATATATATGTTTACAGGGTGATGCTAACCACCTTTCTGGTTAATAAGATAATATAGATAAATTTTTTTCAGTGTCAATATACTCTTGGAGCTAAGGCCTACTACTTTCACATATATTAATATACTTTGCATAGATATTTATACATTATATACCCATTATTCACCGGCCCATAGGGCGATAGTTAGCACTTTTCATATTTATATATAATATATTTTCTGTGTATTAATATCATGTGTATTTATAATGGTAATCTCCCCACGCCGACAGTCGTCACTGTTCACTCACCACTCCCGTGATGATTCCCATCCACCATGGATTCATATTTTAACAGAGAAAATCATAGATTCTAAAATTACAAAAATCACAGATTTTAGAACAAAAGCTTGTTGAAATCACAGGTATTCAAAAAAGTCGGATTGTATATAAAAATCCAATAGGGCAATCCGGTAATCCATATGTCAAAATCAGATTAAAAAATATCTAATTGAAATCGACGTAGGAAGAACCAACGATGAACTACCAGCGGCAACGAAGCAAAGAACACCGGCCATTAATGGCGCTGGATTATGCTTGCGGGATTGGGGGCGTTGTTGGTCGACGATTTAGGGCGGAGCGCAAAGAAGCGAAATACCCAAAATGTGCATCAATAACCCAAACCCAGAAACACAAGCAAGAACAAAGGACAAAATAGGTATGAAAAAGTTTCACACGGTAGTTATGAAAAGTTTCTTGCAAAGTTTTACCTGCAAAATTTTAAAATAATTTTTATTATTATTTAAAATAATAATAATAATACATGAGTATTCATGGATAAAGAATTTTTCATGTCATGCATTAATATACGAGAATTTTTTCATTATGTTCAAAAAAAATTATATTTAAAAATTTTTCATTCATAAATTGGTCATTTCACTTAAAATTAAGAAAGATAAAATTTAAAAAATTATGTTTGAAAAGCTTCTCATACTATGTATGAAAAGTTTATCATACATGAAAAAAAAAATTATACTGAAAAAATTCTCATTCATAAGTTACTTTATTTCATTTAAAACTAAGAGTGACAAAATAAATAAAAATATGTATGAAAAACATTTTATACATAGAAAAAATTTATACTAAGAAAATTTTTTATTCATAAGTTACTCATTTTATTTAAAACTAATAATAACAAATTTTAAAAAAATATGTATGACAAATTTAATTCTTATACTAAATTTTAAAATAATTCTTATTTTTATTAAAAATAAACAAAAATATTGATATAATTATTATTTTTTAATACATGAGTACTTATATATGAAAATTTTATGATGCCCTGCGTCAAGGTATGAAAAACTATTGTATATCTTCAAAACATATGGTGCTATTGTATTTATAAATACACACATTAAAAGCATATTTTTTTCATACATGATTATATTAAAAAAATTTAATTAGAGAAAATTTTTATTCATAAATATTCATTTACTCAACATTAATAACAACAAAACTAAAAAAAACCGTACTCTACAATAAAATTATGAAAAATTTAACATTT
>JAOTRH010215574.1:0-10721 GCA_034768845.1 Heliamphora exappendiculata
TGCTGCTAGGAAGGTGGCCATGAGATCTCTAATGAATGCAAACATGGCTGAAGGTACACCAGTTAGGGATCATGTTCTAAAGATAATCAGTCTTCTGAATGAACTGGAGATCCTTGGAGTTAAAATTGATGGGAAAACCCAGGTCGATATCATACTCCAGTCACTGCTTGAAAGTTTTAAGCATTTCTGCCTGAACTATTCTATGAATAAGCCTAGTTACTCACTGGCAGAACTTCTTAAGGAACTTCAAGCAGCTGAGGGTGTTCTTAGGAAGATGGGTTCTATGTATGTGGCTGATAAGGGTTCTTTCTCTAAATTGAAAGGTAAAAAGAAGAAAAATGTTCAGACACAGGAAAACACAAGTCTAAAAGCAATTAAGAGACCAAAAGTTGGTGTGAAGAAGCTGAGAGACAAGTGCTATCACTGTAATCAGTTTGAGCATTGGAAAAAGCAGTGTCTAATTTTTCTCAGCAAGCAAAACAAATAAGGTAATTTCTGTTCACTGGTTGTTGAAATGTGTTTGGTGGTGTTATCTACTGGTACCTAGTGTGTAGATACATAAGCCACTAATCATGTCTGCAATTCTTTGCAGGGGTTCTAGGGAACTAAGTAGCTCAATGATGGAGAAATCTACCTGCAGATGGGCAATAATACAAGGGTGGCAGCAGTTGCAGTAGGAGATGTCACTCTCAGTTTTAGTAGAGATAGGATACTACTTCTAAAAGATTATCTTTATGTATCTTCGATTAGAAGAAATTTAATTTCAGCCTTGAGTTTATCAAAAGACAAATATTCTGTTCATTTTGGTGACTCTGTTGTTTGGAAGAAAAATAAACTTTTTATTTGTTCTGGTAAATTGGTGGATAATCTGTATGCTGTATCTCCTATCTCTCATATACTACAACTAACTGAAATGAATAACACATCTACTTTACCATATAAGAGAAACTTTCCTTCTTTAATGAGCCAAATGTTTCTTTAGCACTTATGCTTGGGTTATATTAATCTAAAAAGGATAAATAGGCTGGTAGCAAATGGACTTTTGAGTTTATTGGAAGTGGAGGCACTTCGAGTCTGTAAATCTTGCTTAGAAGGTAAAATGACCAAGTGGCCCTTTTCGGCCAAAGGCTATAGAGCTAAAGAACCGTTGGAGATAGTTCATTCTAATGTGTGAGATCTTATAACAATCCGGGCTGGAGGTGACTTTGAGTACTTCATCAGTCTCATTAATGACTACTCAAGGTATGGATACATTTACCTGATGCACCGTAAGTCTGAATGCTTTAAAAAATTCAAAGAATTCAAGGTAGAAATGGAGAAGCGCCTGGGTAAAAGTATCAAATCACTACGATCCGACCGTGGTGGGAAATACCTCTTGGGAGAGTTTAAGAACTACTTGTCATCAGAGGGGATTGCATCCCAGTTGACTGCACCTGGCACTCCACAGCAGAATGGTGTAGCAGAAAGAAGGAATATGACTCTTATGGAAATGATAAGATCCAGGATGAGTTATTTAGGTTTATCTGATTCGTTTTAGGGTATCCCAAGGGAACGAAGGGTGGTTTGTTTTATAACCCTAAGAATCAGAAAGTCATTGTTAGCACCAATGCCCGATTCTTGAAAGAGAATTATATTCTGAATCACAGGCTCAATAGAAAAATTATTCTGAAAGAACTGATAAAAAATACCAGTAGAACGGAAGTGGAACCACAAGTCACTGATATTCCATTATCTCGTCGTAGTGGGAGGATTATCGGGACATGTGCAAATTAAGAACAGGGTGCTGATGCATAGGGTTCAGATTCTGTACAGCCTGTTACAGCTAGTACACAGACACAGGCAGTGCCTCGTCGTAGTGTGAGGGTTGTTTATTAACCTGACCGGTATATGTTCTTGGGAGAGTCTTTTGACATGATCTTAACAGAACTGGATACCGAACCCTGTAACTACAATGAAGCACTAAAAGACAAATATGCAGATCTTTAGCAAAGGGCTATGAATTTAGAGATGGAATCTATGTATTCCAATCAGGTTTGAGAACTTGTAGAACCACCTGAAGGGATAAAATCCATTGGATGCAAGTGGATCTACAAGAAGAAGAGAGGAGCAGACGGGAAGATTGAAACCTTCAAAGCTAGGCTTGTTGCTAAAGGGTTCACTCAGAAAAAAGGGATCGAGTACGAGGAAACCTTTTTGTCGAAAGTCATGCTTAAGTCTATCCAGATTCTCTTTTCTATTGCCGCTCATTTCGATTAAGAAATCTGGCAAATGGACGTCAAGACAGTTTTTCTTAAACGGAAGTCTTGACGAGTGTATTTACTAGACGAATTCATTACAAAGGGCCAGGAGCACATGTTATGCAAGCTTAAGAGATTCATTTATGGACTTAAGCAAGCAGCGAGGTCTTAGAACACTCGGTTTGATCAAGCTATAAAGTCTTATGATTTTTATCAAAGTCCGGATGAGTCCTATGTGTTCAAGAAGCGTGGCGGAAGCGTGGTGATCTTCCTAGTACTTTATGTAGATGATATCTTGCTCATCGAAAATGATGTGGTGGCATTATCTACGGGTAAAGTATGGTTATCTGGGCAGTTCGATATGAAAGACTTGGGAGAAGCCAGTCACATCCTTGGGATCAAGCTTATGCGAGATCGAAAACAAAGGATGTTGGGCTTATCACAAGCAAAGTATATCGATGATATCCTTGCTCGTTTTAGCATGTAGGATTCCAAGAAAGGATTTCTCCCTTTCAGGCATGGAATCACTCTATCCAAGGATCAGTGTCCTAAGTCACCTGATGAGATAGAGAAGATGAAGGCAGTTCCTTCTGCTTCAACAGTAGGAAGTCTCATGTATGCTATGCTTTGCACTAGACCCAACATCTGCTTTGTCGTTGGCATGGTTAGCAGATATTAGTCTGACCCAGGACAGGAGCATTGGACTGCGGTAAAGAATATATAATCAAGTACCTGAATAAGACTAAGGATTATATGTTGGTTTATCAGGCAGACAGTTTAATACCTTTATGGTACACAGACTCAAATTTTCAGTCAGACATAGAGCTTGCATCAGGAGATTGTTGGAGGCAATACTGCCAAGATCATTATTTTTGTAAAACAATTTTTGGTAAAAAAAATTAACTGGACGGGCAAACGCCGAAACGGGCTCCAGATAAAAATTTTGACGTTGAATGATCAAAAATAAACCCGTGCAACCAAAGTTAATTTAGATGAGTACTTCTTGTCGATCTAATCTTCAACTACGACTTGATTTCTAGTTGAAACTCCAGTCAGATCTTCTACTGTATTCCCTTACGCGATCCTCGAACGTAGTGTGGGCTACAATCCTTCGAGAACTCGTACCGACAGAACTCCGATATATTTAAGTCTTTGAAAGACAAAAATAATATCTCAATAATGATATATGAGATATAAACTATCTGATATATGATGTATCAATCTCAAAATGGTTCATCCTACCCGCGAATATATAGGGCTACAATAGGGACCTGAAGAGTAATTATGAGTAAGACTTCCAGTGGAATACAAACACCTATCAGCGGTTTCTGTAATTAAAGAAAGACGCATAGCGGTATCTGCGATTATGAAAAACCAGCAGCGGTTTCTACAATTTCTATAAAATACTGAATTACAGTTCACACTACTAAAGAACTATAATTGCACTCTGACCCATAATCTCAAGACCTTCTAGCATTGAGCTCCTTTATTAAATGCTTACCATTTCTTCCCATGTTGAGATTCTCGAAACCCGCAAATTAAATTTAATTACTGAAAATTTAATTTAATCGGCATCTTGATATTCTTTAAGCCATTTTAATTAACCTATTTGACCGCCGGATAATAAAATCCACCTATAGGGTTTGGCTTGATCAAAATTGATAAGCTTCCTTAAGGGGGTATCGTCAATTCCGATCTTTCAGGACTTGGATTCTGTCAATAATTAATAGTTATTATATAAATAATACCGCTATTCAATTCATCGATAATATAGGTCCATATAAGATCGCACCCTCTAATGAATCAAAACAACGAATATTAAATATACGCGAATCAATAATTATTTCAAGATTAAGAGGATAAGCACTATACATAATAACCATGAGGTGTGAATTAATTTATATAGTCAGTATAAAATTAATTATCCCAAATATCCCGTTCAATACATACAAAGTGTACTAGCACAGAGAGTGGGAACAATATACGACGCTATTATATATTTTTCGTAACCAAGACAGACCTACTAAAACTCTGTCCCACAGTCGTACTGGTGGTATATCCATTTTTATCTAAACTGTGAATATAAAACTTATATTCTATAGGAACCTAAAATCTGATATTCTATCTGTAAGCGTACTCTACACACCAGATTAAATACTATACAGAATATTAGACATCCATGCATAACAAACAAATGATACACATACATTGCTCATAAAGATTCTCATAAAATGGAAAATTAATTTTATAAAAATTAAATTAAATACTAAAATTATGATTTTTAGTAAACCAACCCTAACAATCTTTCACTTATACTCAAAATCATGCTGCTATATATCTGACTTCCATGCCCTCTACATGACTATCAAAAGTCTTAGTCGGTAAGCTCTTTGTAAAAGGATCTGTAAGGTTGTCTCCTAATGTAATCTTGGTCACAGCAACATCACATCTCTGTACGATTTCTCGTATCAGATATACTTACGCTCAATGTGCTTGTCTTTCTTATAGACCCTTGGCTCCTTCGAGTTTGCAACTGCTCTGCTATTGTCACAGTAAAGTGTAATAGCCGACTGAACTGAATGTGCCACCTCTACATCCATCAGGAAGTTTCTGAGCCAAACGACCTCCTTGGCTTATTCAGAAGCTGCCACATACTCGGCCTCTATGGTGGAATCAGCAATGCAGGACTGCTTGATACTTCTCTAGCTTATAGCTCCACCTCCTAAGATAAACACATATCCTGAGGTAGACTTACGGGAATCCCTGTCAGACTGAAAATCTGAGTCTGTGTACCCTAAAAGTGCTAGACTATCTGCCTAGTAAACCAACATATAACCGTTAGTCCTTTTCAGGTACTTGATTATATTTTTTACCGCATTCCAATGCTCCTACCCTGGGTTAAACTGATATCTGCTAACTATGTCAACGGCAAAGTAGATGTCGGGTCTATTGCAAAGCATAGTGTACATGAGGCTTCCTACTACCGAAGCATAAGGAACTGCCTTCATCTTCTCTATCTCATCAGGTGTCTTAGGACATTGATCTTTGGATAGAGTGATTCCATTCCTAAAAGAGAGAAACCATTTCTTGAAATTCTGCATGCTAAAACGAGCAAGGATATCATCGATACATTTTGCTTGTGATAAGCCCAACATCTTTTGTTTTCGATCTCGCACAAGCTTGATCCCAAGTCCTTCACATCGAACTACCCATATAACCATACTTTAATTGTAGATAATTCTCCTATATCATTTTTGATGAGCAAGATATCATCTACAAAAAATACTAGGAAGATCACCACGCTTTCATCACGCTTCTTGTACACATAGCACTCATCTAGACTTTGATCAAAACCATAAGACTTTATTGCTTGATCAAACTGAGTGTTCTAAGATGTCTGCTTAAGTCCATAAATAGATCTCTTAAGCTTGCATAACATGTGCTCCTGGCCCTTTGCAATGAATCCGTCTGGTTGTATCATATAGATACACTCGTCGAGAATTCCGTTAAGGAAAGCTATCATGACATCTATTTACCGAATTTCGTAATCGAAATGAGTGGCAATTGATAAGAGAATTTGGATAGACTTAAGCATGGCTACCGGCGAAGGTTTTCTCATAATTGATCCATTCTTTCATAGTGAACCTTTTAACAACAAGCCTAGTTTTGAAGCTTTCAACCTTCCCGTCTGTTCCTTTTTTCTTCTTGTAGATCTACTTGCATCCAATGAGTTTTATCCCTTTGGATGGTTCTACAAGTTCTCAAACCTAATTGGAATACATAGATTCTATCTCTGAATTCATAGCCCTTTGCCAAAGATCTGCCTCTTAGTCTTTTAGTGCTTCATTGTAGTTACATGGCTTGGTATCCAGTTCTGTCGTGATCTTGTCAAATGACTCTCCCAAGAATATATACCGAACTGGTTGATGAACAACCCTCCCACTACGACGAGGTATTACCTATGACTATGTACTAGGAGTAATAGGCTGTGCAGAATCTGTACTGTGTGCATTAGCACCATGTTCTTGATTTGCACCGGTCCCGATAATCCTCCCACTACGACGAGATATTGGAATATTAGTGACTTGTGATTCCTCTTCCGTTCTACTGATATTTTATCTTAGTTCTTCCAGAACAATTTTGCTATTGGGCCTATAATCTATAATATAATCCTATTCCAGAATCGGGCATTGGTGCTAACAATGATCTTCTGATCCCTGGGGTTATAAAATAGACCACCCTTCATTCTCTTGGGATACCCTACAAAGAAATAGACTTCCACCCTTGGTTCTAACTTACTCGTATTCTCTTTCAGCACATGTGTTGGACACCCCCAAAAATGAATGTGTTTTAGACTAGGCTTTACACCCGGTTCACAATTCTGTGAGAGTAGAAGGTACTGACTTAGAAGGTACTAAAGTCAGAATGTAAGCTACTGCTTCTAAAGCAAGTCCCCAAAACGAATCGAATAAACTTGAATAACTTATCATGGATCTTACCATCTCTATAAGAGTCATATTCCTTCTTTCCGTTACACCATTCTGCTGCAAAGTGCTAGGTGCAATCAACTGGGATGTAATCCCCTCCGATGATAAGTAATTCTTAAACTCTCCAAAGAGGTATTCCCCACCATAGTCGGATCATAGTGATTTGATACTTTTACCTAGACGCTTCTCCACATCTGCCTTGAATTCTTTGAACTTTTTAAAGTACTCTGAGTTGCGGTGCATCAGGAAAATGTATCCATACCTTAAGTAGTCATCAATGAAATTGACGAAGTACCCAAAGCCATCTCTAGCTTGGATTTTCATAGGACCACACACATTAGAATGAACCAGCTCCAACGGTTCTTTAGCTCTATAGTCTTTTGCCGAAAAGGGTCTCTTAATCATGTTACCCTATAAGCAAGATTGATAGATTAGAAGTGCCTCTACTTCCAATGAACTCAAAAGTCCATCTGTTACCAGTCTGTTTGTCCTTTTTAAATTAATATAACCCAAGCGTCAGTGCCAAAGAAACGTTTGGTTCATTAAAAAAGAAAACTTTCTCTTATATGGTAATATAGATGTATTATTTATTTTAGTCAGTTGCAGTATAGGAGAGATTGGAGTAATAATATAAAAATCATCCACCAATGTACCAGAACAAATAACCCGTTTATGATATAACCACAGAGTTATTAAAATAAACTAAATATCCGTCTTTAGCAAATCCATAAACGAAAACTAAGTTCCTTCTAATGGCAGGTACATAAAGACAATCTCTCAATATTAAAACTCGATCTCTACCAAAACTGAGAGTGACATCTCCTATTACAACTGTTGTTACCTTTGTATTATTGTCCATATACATGTAAATCTCCCCATCATTAAGTTATCGAGTTTTTTGAAACCCATGCAATGAATTACAGACATGATTAGTGGCTCCCGTATTTACACACTAGGTACCGGTAAATAACACCGCTAAATTTGTTTCCACAACCAATGAACATAAATTACCTTTTTTATTCTGCCTTCTGAGAAATGCTGGACATAACTTTTTCTAGTGCCGGGTCTAGTTGCAGTGAAAACATCTGTCTTTCGGCTTTTTCACACCAATTCGTAGCCCACTAACTACCCTGAAAACTGTGTCTTCCTATTTGTGAAACTTTTTCTTCTTCATGCCTTTCGGCTCAGAGAAAAAATATTTTTTAAAAATAAACACATTTCCTAGTATTGAAGGAATACCATTTGCAGTTAAAGCTATATCCAAGTTACATTTCTTGTGACACCACGTTCCCCGGACATGTTAGGACATATGTAACTATAATTAAGGAACATATTCTAGTCAAATGTTCATAAATACGTAAGATAACTATTACATCATTAACGGTTCAGAGATTGTTCAAAATACTTAATAAGTACAGTCATCTAGACAACTTAACAAAAGTTACATCATATCCGTGGAAAACTTGAAAAGAAGATAAAAAAGAGACGTCTTTCGTCTTCAAATTGCATCGTTGGGGTCGAATGGCTCCTTCCGCTCTCCCTTTTCTGCAAATTCTTCCCCTTCAATGAACCCGCCTTCCTCAAAGGGTCCCTCTTCGTCACCTATAGCATAAATGCCATGAGCTGGAGCCTAGAAACAAATTTCCTAAACCGTCTAACAAACTCGCAATAGGATATTCCACAATACATATCGTATAGCACCCAATGCGAAGTTACAAGTTACTTATCGTTTTAAACAGGATGAACATATATAAGAACAAAAGAATAAGTGTGTGATGCAAATGAATGCAATGCAGATGCCCAATCCCAAGCACTTCCAGAACAGTATCATGAATTCCACGCTGGGAATTACAGAGTAGACTTGATGGTATATTGATCACTTTTACCTATCCTAGCCTCATTGTGAATAATAAATGCGTCACCGGGAGTCATGCCACAGCTATTTTACTCAATGGCAACGGCGTGGGGACGGTCAACCAGTTTTATCCATCCTTATCTGTACCAGCCGATCCCACATTAAGTACTAGGATGCTCATTAAGTGTTCAACCCAAAGTATAAATAAAGCTAGTGATGATCCCATGGTGCCTAAATCACCCCTTTATAATAAAAACCACCAATTCAATATCACATTTGGCAACCAGAGACGCCCTAGATCCACAACTACTGAATAATTGATTTTCATGTCACCCAACCAAATCAAAAGATACGAAGGGGACTCTGATAACCCAAGATGAAATGGAGAAATTCCCATGACGTGTAATATGCTTCTCGTGTACAATTAATCGTTGCATGGTAGGTAAACATGACATGGCACATGGTATAACTTGCTAAAACATTAAGTACAAGCGTGTAAAGTATAACCACAACTTAAGCAATATAGACTCGAACTGTTGGCATGAGTTCATTTTGTTAAAAGCATTACTTTCATACACTATTTACTCACAAAGTTCATATAGGATTCACATACTCAAACCTCATAAGCAGCACACCATTCAAACACTTAGCCAATTTTAGGTACAAGTTTTAATTGCTAGTTTTAAGGTTGCGACAGCGTTTTGAAATACTTAGGCATTGATTTAATTTCTAAAATTTTACCACCAATTAGATAAAAATATTTTATAACTTTCATGTTTATCACTAGGGTCAATTCCGAAAGTGAAAAGGTCATTTATTTTATTTAAGTAAAAATAGTTCAGTAATTTACAGAGAAAAACATAAGAATTGAGCTTCTGTTGGCCACTGTTTTGGGGTATCAATTCAAGGGAAAAGGCTCTGATTTTTGGTGACCTTCTAGTTTAAGATATCCCCTACATGTTTCATGTTTTGAGCTAGGGCAAGTTATTTGTAAAACATTTGAGATTTTGGCTAATTTATAAAATGGGGTCAGTCAGCCTAAAAAGAGTTTACAGAGTGTGTTTTCAACAGAGAATGTTAAAACCTTTGGGGTATCATCCGTGGTTATTTTGGGCTGATTTTTTCTTAGTAATTAGTTTGATATGTCAGCTACAAAGTTTATGTTTACCACTTCTGAATTTGGCTTCTAAAAAGTTAGGTTTTAGGTCCCACAAGAATGTGTGACAGAGAGATCTGTCAGTCACTGAATCTCAATAGTGACTTTGGGAAGTATTTTGACCCATCAAAGCTTCGTATATTTGGCTCATGTTTTACGGACAGAAAGATAAATATGTTCTATACAAGTTTTGTGTTTTGACCTAAGCTTGGTTCGCATTCTCACTTAAGGTTTTTAGGTTTGCAACTCAAAGTGGTCAAGATCTGATACTCTTTAGAAAAAATGAGATATTTGGAGTTCTACCCAATTAAATCACTTCAAACCAATTTTTTATGAAAGATAACTCCAATATCTAGATCTGGACACAAAAATCACTTTAATACAATTTTTTAAAAGTTAGTTATGATTATTTAAAATCGGTGGCAGAAAATGAATAAGTTCAAAAAATCAGGCTACTTAGGGTTTTGGTTGCTTAGCTTATATTGTGTGCATTTTTGACATGTTTTCTTCGCATGCATGTTATAAACTTACACAAATCAAAATTCGAGAATATGTTTAGGATATAAAACTCAAAATAAACACATGTAAATATATATAAGGCTTACTCATACATGAACAATTCCTAAATCTCTCCTACGACGCCTTTTTGACTCATTTCTTGTTTTATCTTCTTAGGGTTTGTTATAGAGATGGATTGAGGATTTTCTTTGGGGAGAACATAAGAGGGTTTGAAGGAGTTGCTTACCTTATTTGATGCTCAAATGATTGAAGAAGAAATAGACTTAGCTTCAATGCTCCTTCCATGATCCTTTCATCCTTCCTCTTTTTTCCGTCTTTCTTCTTCCTTCCTTCTTCTCTCTTAAAACACTTAAGAAATTTGTGGTAGCTCTCCCTCACCTCTCTCAGCTGAAAATGGAGAATGGAAGGGGTGGTTTGGGTCTTAGTTTGTTTTATAGAAAATTTGGTTAGTGGTTTTAATGATGATA
>JAOTRH010215596.1:0-10720 GCA_034768845.1 Heliamphora exappendiculata
TGATCCCTCACGTAGCCCACTACACGCACGGATATTTTTCTTATTAGTTTCGATTATTATTTAATTTAATTAGAATGCCAGTTTTTTCGTTGGGGACATTCAGGGATTAAATTAAATAATGAGAGGCGTTTTTGGTTTTTGGCACACCTAGAGATTACTCCCTAGGTGGCCGGTCCTAATAGGAGATGGTGGGTTTTATTTTTTTGTTAAGTGTATATCTTCTTATCTTTTTTGGAAAGAGAATATATATACACTTAATATTCTTTTTGATATATGGCTATATATTAAAAATAAGGCTCTATAAAGATAATCCTAACCCTAATCTCCTCCCATAGTCACCGCCCCCTCTCTTGATTTGACAATTAATTTTGCCTCTCTAGAGATAAGTGTGAGAAGAAACCAAAAGTGCATAGAACTCTTCGATCGGTATCGGTGCCCACTCACTGTGTTCGTCGTAGTGCGTTCGGGACATACGTGAGAATGTTGCAAGGTTGTCTTCAACGTATTTAGGACTTCTTTAAACTTTTTGACAAGTTTCATAAAGGTATTATACTATTAAGATTAATATAGTTCTTAGTTTTTATGAAAAATGCATACGTCATTTTTTTACGATCACGGCGTCGGTTCAAAAATTTTTTCCGCTCCAACAAAAAGATCTTGAGAATATGGGTCAAAGTACAATTATAGTTTTTTAGTGGTGTGAACTGTAATTCAATGTTTTATGAAAATTGTAGAAACCGCTACTGATTTTCCATAATTGAAGACACCGCTATGCGTCTTTCTTTAATTGCAGAAACCATTGATAGGTGTGTGTGTTCCACTGGAAGTCTAACTCATAATTACTCCATAGGTCCCTATTGTAGCTTTATATATATGCGGGTAGCCTAAACCAGCTTGAGATTGATAGATCATATATCATATATCATGATGATATTATTTTTTTCTTCAACGACTTAAATATATCGGGGTTCTGCCAGTACGAGTTCTCGAAGGATCGTAGCCCACACTACGTTTAAGGATCGCGTAAGGGAATATAGTAGAAGATCTGACCGGAGTTTCAACTCGAAATCAAATCGTAGTTGAAGAATCGATCGACAAAAGGTATTCTTCAAATTAACTTTAGTTGCATGGGTTTTCTTTTGATCGTTTAACGTCAAAATTTTTATCTAGAGCCCGTTTCAGCGTTTGCCCATCCAGTTAATTTTTTACCAAAAATTATTTGCAAAAATAATGATCTTGAAAGTTTTACCTCCAACAGGTATAACTCCTCATAACCGAAGTGGAACATGTGTACATCAGGATCCCATAGTCGGGAAGTCCCTATCAAGAGATGCCAATCGATTCTCATGGTTCTTAAGGAGAACAGTGCATCTAGACCGAAATTGAAAAAGTTCTTGCGCTCAATTGAGGAAAAGTCACCCATCCAAGCCAAAAGAGTGTTGTTGTAGGAATGAGCCATAGAGAAGATAAAAGGAATGCAGAATATTGAGATAGTGGGGTTTGGAACAGGGGCCCCGTTTTATAAAGCCAAAAATAAAGGGAACTACAGAATATGCCTTAAGTTTCGCGCTAAATGGCTTATTCACAACTATCACTTTTTCTTCACGTCCATCATCTCCAAATGTCATAGCCGCCATTAAAGTTCACTGCCGTGAACTCCAAACCACTATGCCGCAAACTTTTTCCCACGTTTATTCAGGCCGCCACTTCCCAAACTCACGGCCGTGAGATTTTTTCTCACGGCCGTAACTTTTTATGTGCAGAACTTTTGATAGCATGCCTTTTCTTCGCCAACATGCCCAAATCCTTATCAGGAACCTATTAGTAACTCGCGACATGAAAATGGATTTACAAGGAAAGATATCAACTCACAAGTCATATATTATGCATAATCAAAATCCAAGTAAACAAAAATGTTTTTCATACAAAAATAAAAGAAATGATAAGCATCTATGGTACGTGTAAAGTAAACCAAAGGCACAAAGGCCCTACCTATCAGAAGTAATGCGTATGAACAAGTATATGTATCAGCAGGAACGCAGGCCCAAATGAAGAATAGACACGCAAGCCTCCATGTACAAAAGGAAAGAAATAGAAATCAGTAGCAGGGCAGCAAAGATAGTCACTCTCGCCGGGTATTCTTCCTCCGGACCACGTAGCCTCCCTGGGACGACTCTCCAGATGTCGACCCGGTCCCTTCCTCCTCCTACTCTGAGCTATCAATCGTCTGTGTAACACTAGGAGTTCGACCTCTAGATGCAGAAGCAGCAGAAGCCCTCACAAGAGGTGCGGTTGGTGCCACATGACCTCCTTTCGTCCTCAGGCCGCTACTCTGGTCGCACTGAAAAAAGAAAGGGTCATGTTAGAGAGCAGTGTATATAAACAGTATGAAAAGTACAGAAAGGTAAAATAGAGCAGAGTGGAACACGTACCATGGCAGGGGCACCCCGTGTAGCAGCAGGAGGCTGCATGCCCTAGGCCTGAAAGGTGCTGTCCTAGCGGCGAACCAATACCCTCAGACTAGCGATAAGCTGAAGAAACTCCTCGCCTCACTCTCGGGGAAGTTTTCAAGAAAGAGAATACATCACTACAGATAGATATCAAAAGTAGTATGGAAAGAAAAAAAGGAAGGGAAGAGTGTTATAGTTGCTCCACGTTGGGACGAAGACGTAGCTCTTGAGCTATCGACGTGGGACCTCGATTTGGTGGAAATTCCCATCCACGAATATGTCTACTGTCCAGGACAACTCAGGATAGGCTACTCCAGCAGGACCAAGGGTAGCAGGAAGAGGAGGACCCCGCGTCGTAGCACAAGCCCCCATGGCTATCATGAGCCTCTCTCGGGCAAAGATCGCATAGTTACAAACCTCACCCTCGAGCAACACAGCAGCATTAACACCCACCATAGCGTGAATAACCTCAGCTATGTGAAGAGCATCGACCTAACGCATCCTAATCGTAGGTGCCCTTAGAACACGAAAGTGATCGTATCCTAAGGCTGATGGACAATGCACTCGCCAAGGTACCACTCTCTACAAAATGTCCCCTCAAGCAAGATGCTGGTCCGGCTAACCTCTCGACTCCTCATCAAATCCTCGCTGGCTCGCTCCTTCATGCCGACCCAGAGGTCCTAGCGAACCTACAAGGTAATAAAATCTATCAGAAAGCAATGTGAATCAAATAATGGGAATGAAGACAAGAAAGCAATGGGAATGAAGACAAAATAAAAATTTCTCTAACTTCGAATTCACAAACGAATTCCAATTCAAATTCAAAATTCGTGAAGACAAAATCTCATTCAGAACTCAAGTTTCAATTTTTGTTCTTAGAGAAATACAATTCCCAACCAATTCAAAATTTACTTTCAATTCTTGAAAAATGACAGCCCGATTCAGTTCATTTTAAATTCAAATCTCATTAAAATCAATTTTGTTCTATTTCAAAACTCAAAACCAATGATACCATCTTCAATACAATCCAATTTCAATTTCAAATTCAATATACAATCAACAAGGTTAACTAAGTTTCGAGATTCAAAACTAACCTAAGTTTAATACAAACAAGTGTGATATTTAAGGCCAATGCATCCCATGAACATGTGATCCTCGTATCAAAGCAAACAAAAAATAAAAAGTTCTTGGCTTACCAGTAGGTTCACTGCCGCATCCCGGGCCTCATCAACTAGTGATGAAGCGGGATGTACGTGGCCGGGTCAAAGTGCTCTCGTATACCTGGAACGCCACCCAAGAGAAGAGCCTCCTCGCCACCAACTGTCGTCGCTCCATGATCTTCGCCACCAATGCCACCTCCATTGTCGGCCCTACCACAGTCTCCGCCACCTCCACCACCAGCGATGCCACCTCCACCACCTCCGTCGCTGTCACTAATGAATCCGAATCCACGTATGACTATGTATAGGAGAGGGAGGAATGCCAACGTGAACATCTTGCAAGAGCAAGAGAGACGAGAGTGAGAGAGTGAGAGAGCAAGATAGACGAGAGTGAGAGAGTGAGAGAACGAGAGAGATGACAGTGAAAGAGACAAGAGGAGGAGAGTTTCAGTTGATTTTTAAAAAAAATTGCCCCTGACCCATGTTCGGCTATCGACCTTGCGACCGCAAGATTCGCCTCTTTTAAAAGTCACGGTTGCAACATCCGAACCCAGGCTATAACTTTTCTTTCTCACGGCCGAGACAAATCTTAAACGTTTCTAATGGCCTCAACTTTTGATAGCCAGACCGCAACAAACCTAGGGCTCAAAGGTTTAGGCCGCGACTTTTAAAACTAGTAACCAAGGTGTTTTGTTGCCCCCTTTCATTTTGTTGAACATCAACCTTCATGCTATGCATGATTAAACCTTAATCCCTTTTTGTCCCCCCACTGATCTCTTTGGTCTTCCTCACAACCTTAAACTGATTCTTTGGTCCTTTCATGACCTAAAATTGATATCTATCCCTTCGGTCCTCCTCATAACCTTAAACTGACTCGTCGATCCTTGCATGAGCTAAAATTGATATTTAACCATTCGATCCTCCTCATAACCTTAAACTAGCTCGTTGGTCCTTGCATGACCTAAAACTCCCCCTAAGGCGTTCGGTCCTCCTCATGACCTGAAACTAACTCGTCGGTCCTCGCACGACCTAAAAATGCCTCTTTGAACCTTCGATCCTCCTCATAACCTTGAACTAACTCGTCGATCCTTGCACGACCTAAAAATGACCCTTTGAACCTTCGGTCCTACTCATGACCTTAAACTAACTCATTGGTCCTTAGATGACCTAAAATTGCCTCTAAGCCATTCGGTCCTCCGTATAACCTTAAACTGACTCTGCAGTCCTTTCATGACCTAAAAGTCATATCTATCCCTTTGGTCCTCCTCACGACCTTAAACTAATTCTACGGTCCTTTCATGACCTAAAACTGATATCTGACCTTTTGATCCTCCTCATGACCTTAAACTGGCTCGTTGGTCCTTGGATAACTTAAAACTGTCAATAAGGAATTTGGTTCTCCTCATGACCTTAAAGTAGCTCGTCTGTTCTTGCATGACCTAAAAATGCCCCTAAGGCGTTTGATCCTCCTCATGACCTTAAACTAACTCGTCGGTCCTCGCACGACCTAAAAATGCCCCTTGGAACTTTCGGTCCTTCTCATGACCTTAAACTGACTCGTCGGTCCTTGCATGACCTAAAATTGCCCCTAAGGCGTTCGGTCCTCCTCATGACCTTATACTGACTATGTGGTCCTTTCATAACCTAAACCTGATACTATCCCTTTGGTCCTTCTCATGACCTTATACTAACTCTTCAGTCCTTTCATGATCTAAAATTGATATCTATCTCTTTAGTCCTTCGAATGACATTAAACTGACCCTCCGATCCTTTCATAACCTAAAACTAATCTTCAATGATCTTTGGTTCGTGTTGTGACCTTAAACCCTTATACATTTGCATCATACCTGCTTGCATCATATTGTATTTTCCATGCATCATGATTAAGCCTGCTTGCATCATATGCACTACCCCACGAACTACGACTGGTTTGATCCCTTACAATGGGGATACGTAGGAAGCTCAATGGAAATTCGAGTTCGACCACGCTTTTCTGTATGTTTTGTTTGTACCTAAGATTGACATCTTATTTAATCGATTTGTCTTTGGAGTTTTAACATTTACTTGCACCACGAGTTATTGCAAGCTCTGTTAAAGAGAGAAAATTATAGACACCCCAATTTGACAAAACCGATTCTTAGGCACCCGTCTCGAATGATACCCAATGAAAAAATTATGGGAATTATGCTCAAGGATACTCCCAAGTAAGCAAAGTGAGGAATTCGGTTCAAAACCCAAGAAACCACCAAAAACCTTCAAGCTGCGACATCCATGTTCCTCACGGCTGCCATATTTTTCAAAACCCTATGACAGGTCGTGTCCTTTCTCTCACGGTCACCACATTTTCGTTGTCCTAGAGCAGGCCGCGACTTTTTTGTCATTGTCGCTACCTTTTGAAACCATAAACGTAGCCGCAACCTTTGAAGATCACAGCCCGCATTGTTTATACAAATAAAGGATGCGACATGCACAATTTGTACAATGAAGGTTTCGGCTACGAGTTTGACACCTTTTAGGATAGGCGATTGCATTATAAAGGATGTCTGTGTTGCCTCATTTCTTATAAATAAGCACCCATTTTTCTAAAAATCAAATAGAGTAATTCCCAGATACCGATACTCTGCCAATGCGAGCCCGATATTTCGATACACCTGATACTCATATTCTCGATACTCTTGGACCTCGTTCGTGACTTTGCTTGCATTTGTGAGGCCTTGGAGCATGGATTGCTAGGCAATTCTAGTCTTCTACTTTCGAGAGGACATTTGAGGTGGTTATCTACACAAGGTAATCTAACAAAAATCGTGACGCTTCTTTAAACCCTCATCTTCTCTCTCCCGAGAGTGTCACAGTTAAGGTTTCCATTCATCATTTCTTTCTATTTTATTCATTCCAATCAAAGCATGTTCATATAAGTTTGTTTTCCTAAACAGTATGTTTGTAACTTGCTGTAATGCGTGAATAGCATATTTCAATTCATTTTCGTATTCACTGACACACTAGACACTAAAAATGCCTCTGTGACTTTAATAACCTGTCGGCCGAGACCTTTGGTTGCCTCGGTCGTGAGAGATTTTTGCCCTATTATTGCAGCCGCTACTTACTTATTCTTGCTCAGTACCTTTCTCCTTATTTTTGTCACGGTTGCACCATTCTGTTGCTATGACCGTGGGCTTTGTGTGAGACCAGTAGCAAGAAAACTACGTTTAAAGCCTTATGTTATTTATTTTTAATGTTTAATGTATTATGTCTTAAGACCTATGTTTCTGTTGCAGTAATAAATATTAGATCCAGCCTTAATGAAGTGGTCGTGGTCACTATTCTGTGTGTCTTATCCATTTAAATCCCCTTTGGACCCCAAAAATACCCTGGCCACTACTTTTGTGGTCACGACCGTGACCTTTTGCATCTCCTTTTCTTGCGGCTACCATAGATTTCGTCACAGCCACCGATTTTGTGACTTATTTTATCACGACCACAACATTGGTTGCAACGGCTGTGAGTTTTTCTGTATATCTAATAGCTTGAAACATTGTTTGAATCTCCCATGTTCCTTATGTATAAACTGAAAATAGCATGCTAGTGTCATAAACTTTATTGTATGACCCTAAGGCCGTTCTTATTCCCTTTGAGCTTTCATTGCATGATTTTTTTTTACATTGCTCAAACAATACGTGTGGCGTGTTTAGAAATGATAACCAAGTTGTATGACCCTTAGGATAGCAGTTAAGACCTTTTTCTTCTTTGTTTATTTTTGTATAAACTCTCTTTAATCTCCAATTTTGTACATGTTACCTTTGAAAAGTTTAAACCAAAAACCAACATTGACAAAGTAGAGGCCAATCGTATGGTTGGACAAAAAAGGTGCCTAATACCTTTTATTTTCGTACCTTAGCCCCCGAACTCTCTTTTTCTCTAGTTACGCTTAAAAAGGACTTGTGGCCTTCTATTTATTTTTCTTGATTTTCTTTCAAAAACTAAGTGACGACTCTATTTTTCTAAAATTGTGTTTGGTTATCTTGGATTTTCTATTTTTAAAATTTTTTTAAAAAAAGCATTTTTCTAAAAACTATGGATATCTGACAGAACCGTTCTGTTTTTCATGATTGCACCTAGGAAAAACGTGTTAGGGTTGTTTACTAAAAATTATATTTGGATTTTTGGTATTATTTTTATTTATTAATGAAAACTATTTTTCTATTTTAATGAGAATCTTTATGAGCAATGCATGCGTTTTATTATTTATTTAATGTTGTGTATAGTTTTCCTTTATTCTACATAGTGTTTAAAGGTTACTGTAGAATATAAGTTTTGGTTCACAATTTAGATGAAATTGGATAAACCATTGGTACGACTATAGGATAGAGTTTTAGTAGACCTGTCATGATTACTTTGTGTGTATTGAACATGACCACGTTTGGGTAATTAATTTTATACTGACTACATAAATTAATTCACACCCCATGATCATTATGAGTTTTTATGCTCTTAATCTCGAAATAATTATTTATTTTCATATATTTAATATTCATTATTTTGATTCATTAGAGAATGCGATCCTCTATGGGTTAATAATCCCGGTGAGTTGGATGACGATATTAATTATATGGTCGATATTAATTATTGATGGAATTCACATCCCAGTTGATCGAAATTGATGATACCCCCCTTAAAGAAGCTTATAAGTTTTGATCGAACTAAATTCTATAGGTGGATTTAATTATCGAGCTGTTAAATAAATTGAGTAGAAGGGCTTAAGAAATTTTTGAAGAAGCCGATTAAATATAATTGTTAATAATTTAATTTAATCGGCGGGTATCGTAATCTTAATGAGGGGAGAATAATAAGCATTTAATAATAGAAACTCGAATAATTAGTTTTGAGAATAAGGCTGGGAGTATAATTATGATTCTTTTGTAGAATGAATTATAATTTATGTTTTGTGAAATTCCTTCTGGGTTGAGACATGATTTCATAATTACATTGAATGCTCATGTTTTATTTACTCCACAGGTCCCTACTACAGCCTATTTATATGTCTTTATTACCCTGGCCGTCGGATGATAGATTCATTAAGTCTTTTAGAGTTTTCACGTAACGTGAGAACCAGAACTAGAAGAGGCAGCCATATAGAATTTGGAGCACAAAGGATCTATGCTCACACTTAGTTCATGTCTTTGGCATTTGGGAATACATCACAAGATCTAAACGGAGAAAAGATTGCTGATTGATTGCCGATTGATTGCCGATTGATTGCCGTGTTGATCTTTGGATTCCACTTCAAGAATAGAAATGTGATCAAATATGTGGCATCGAGCAGGTATAATCCCTATTCTGCCTTGTGGGTGTATCGGGTTTTTGTTTCGGGGATTGGGGTTCAGTTTTGTTCATTTCGTGCTATTTTTGTCCAGACGGTTTGGCACTGCACAATTGTTTTTGATGTTGATCTTGTACCACTCTACGTATTTGATTCAATTTGTATGCACCATCTCAGTTTTTTGGTATTAAATTCCCTTCAAGTGGTATCAAAGCGGTTTTTGATACTATATATGGATTGAATCAAGTCTATGTTGTCCATATCTGTTGATCAATGCATATAGGGTTTGGGTAGGCTATGTAACGACCTAGTTTTTAAGCCTCTGGATTAAAAATATTAAATCAATTAAAACTAAAATTTCAGATCACGGTTAGATCAAGAGTAAGAATCCCGAAGGATTAAAGTTAGAATCAAATCTCATAATTGAAAACCCTAAAAAAGAAAACGTGTCTCTTAATCCTAGAACCCCATAAGAAAATGAAAAATTACAATTTGGTCTAAAAATAATAACAAAATTTCATAAATGACCAAAAATGAAGACGTAAACAAACAATAAGGCTCTAAGACCAAGGAATAGGAAAGGTAAGTGCCAACTCAATAATTAAGAAGAAAATATAAGCAAAGGCTTAGCATTCCATAATTTTCAATAATTGCACGTTTAATCCTAAACTTTTGGATAATCACACTTGTAGCCGAAGACACACAATAATTGGTAAATCCATGCTAAGCTGCACACCTCTTATGAAGACACCATAAAATTATCTCATAATCACTCTAGAAATCATTAACAATCTTAGTTCTAACAAATTACACGTGAGTCCCTCAATTCTCTCTATCTCCACGAAAGTCCCCGAGGTAATCCTCATCCCTTCTCTTCAACAAACGCTAGCTTATGAATAAGTATATAAAAGTACTCGATTTCAGATTATGAGAATTAGCAACGAAAACCTACAAAGGTTAGAACCCTAGAATTGGATTAGGACAGGAATAAAACCCGAAGATTCAAATTAAAACCCTATAGAACATTAAGTTCCATAATACTGAAATCTAAAATCATAAATGTTCATAAAATTTACAAGTTAGTCCAAGAGGATAGAGAAATTACGAAAGAGACAAACTGAACCCAAGTGTAATTTTTGCACAATCTTTTAACCAAGTAAGAACGAAACCTGTAAGGGCCTGAATTTTGGGTCACCAGAATAGGAGTGGCAATCAACAAAAATAGTACACTGGGATGGAATCAAACGAGAATAAAACCCTAGAGAACACGTGATATCAAATTCGAAGCCACGGGAAATCAAGAATCGGAGTCCTACAACTTGACCCAAGAAAAAAAATCATGAATCCTAAAAAGATAAGAAATAAGGCCCAAATATAAACTCAAGCCCAAAATTTAGAATAAGTGTAATTCCAACAAAATGTCCAAATAAAATTCCAATGCCCAAGTCTATTAATTAGGCCCAACTAATATTGCCCAAGAAGAATTATAATTATAGCCTAAAAAGAATTTTATGTATGGCCCAAATATATTAAGCTCAACACATTAGGCTCATGAATACTAAGTTAAGCTATTCTTAATCAAGCCCAACAAAAATTTAATTCAAGCCCAACAAGATTAAAACCTTGAGCCCAAACTTTGACCCAATTACTAAATTTAGGATTTAAAAATAATACAAAATAATTAAAATAGTAAAAAAATCATTTTACCCTTGCATGGCAAGTCACATGATATCTTTGACAAGCGTCCAAATTTTGCTAATTTAGAGAAAATCTCCATGATAACAAATCTAAAA
>JAOTRH010215607.1:0-10720 GCA_034768845.1 Heliamphora exappendiculata
GAACCTCATCCAAGATGTAGACTCCTCCTTCCATGCGACCCCTACCAATAGTCTTCCTCGTCGTAAGATCCTGAAACGCACAATAATTAGGATTAAAATGAGACCGAGAATTGCAAATTCTTAGCAAGCTGGCTAACAGACATTAAAATGAAAGGTGAACTCAAGATGTGCAGAACAGAAGTGTGAGGAAGTAGAGGTGTAGGGTTCACTGCACCACGACCTTTAATCATAACAGCGGATCTATTAACCACAGTGACTGAAGTGGAGTTACTAAAGACTGATAAGAAGATAAAATTCCTGCAGTACCAGTCATGTGGTTGGACGCATCAGAGTCGATGACTTAGGTAGGAGTAGAAGTGGCAGCAAATGCTGCAGGGTTACCTGTCTAACCAAATGTGGCTGTGGGATGTGGTCGTGGATCAGTCATCTGAAACTGAGTAAAGCGTGCATATTCCTCATCTGTCATCTCCACAACTTTCTTTTCTGGTTGGTAGACTGTTACCGAGTCAGTGGCAGCATTAGCAATATGAGACGATCTAGATCCTGGTCCACCTTTTAACTTCCAGCAGTTCCTTTGAATATGACCTGTGGCTCCACAATGGCGACACACTCGCGTACCACGCCCACCATTACGGCCAGAACTACGACCACCACATCTGCCTCCCCCTCGCCCACGACTGACAGTAATAGTCACGAGAGCAGATTTATCAGCAGTGTCAGAAGATGGAGCTCGGATGGTGTCCTCACGAGTAACCCGTAAAACTCATCGAAACACGTCCGAGATTGTAGAAATCTCAGGACTCGTAAGGATCTGTGAGCGAGCGGATGAGAGTTCAGGATCCAAGCCGGCAAGAAACCAGATAACACCAAGTTGTTCCCGTTGTTCCTGCATTTTTTTCACATCAGTCGTCAAGGGCATAAGAGTGGTGAACTCATCATAAAGGGCCTTGAATTCAGCAAAGTAATCGTTTAGAGGGCGCCCATGTTGATTGAGTTTGAAGAAGCCTTTCAGAACATCAAACAGGTGAGAAAAATTATTGGTGTTCGAGTATAAGAGATCCAGAGAGTCTCATAACTCCTTGACAGTATTGGCGTTGCTTACCAATACTTTGACTTTGCGATCCATGGAATTAAGGAGGTGGGAAAAAATCCTTGCGTCCTCCTGTAACCAACTATCAAAATCTGCTAACTTAGAATCTGGGGGGTCATCCTTCAATAGCCTCTCCTTTCCTTGGCCCCTAAGTGTCATTAAGGCCGTCTTTCTCCACATTGGAAAGTTAGTACCATCAAGCTTTTCATCCACAAGTCGTGAGGATGAAGAAATAATCTCCGTAACACTGCTCTGTGAGCCTTTAGAGAGGTTAGATCCACTGGACGGGGTTCTCTCGATCATTGCAATATGTCACAAGAAGCAATAAAGAAACAAGTAGCAAACAAATTAACCCCTCAGGTCAAAACAGTAGCCGAACAGTAACCGAACAGTGCCGAACAGTAACCAAACAATAGCCGAACAGTGAACGAACAGTGCCGAACAGTACCGAACAGTAGCCAAACAGTGCCGAACAGTAGCCAAAACCCTTGCTGAACCCTTGCCGACCGCACTGGATCCTCGTCGAACCCTTGCCGACTTCCAAACACGTCAGTCAAACCTTGTGGAAACCAGAGCCGTCGTCGACTCCTTTGGAACAGACCAGAGGCTTCGTCGACCCTTCCAAACACGTCGTCGACTCCTTTGAAAGATGGTAGAGGCGCCGCCGACTCCTTTGGAACAAGCCCTAGGCTTCGTTGACCCTTGTCGCATATGGCAGAGGCGTCGTCGACCCCTTTGGCACAAGCCCTAGACTTCGTCGATCCTCGTCGCAGGTGGCAGAGGCGCCACCGACCCTTCTGGAACCAACCCTAGGTGTCGTCAGTCCTGTTCGAGCACACCCCAGAGAGTGCGCCGAACCCTTGCTGACCACGAAACCTCCTCGTCGAACCTTTGTCGACCACGAAACCTCCAGTCGAACCCTTGCTGACCACCGAAAGCTCAAGAACGAGCCTTGTCGACGCTGGAACAAGCCTTGCCGACCACTAAAAAACTCAAAAACAAGAACGAAAACATAACAAATTAGGGCTTTGCGTGACCTAGCTCTGATACCATGTAAAAGAAAATAATCTATTATTAGAAAAGCTTAACCTCTCAATTAGAGAGGTCCACTATATATACTAATTACAAGGATATAGCAAAATCCTAATGGACCCTTATAGCTAACGGGGTTATGTACAGATATAATATACGCACATCTCATAATATCACTAACATGCATGTTCCTCATCATTTTTGGAGTGAGGTTATTCTTACAGCCTGTTATCTTATTAATCGTATGCCATCTACTGTCTTGGGTGGTGTTTCCCCGATATCTGTCTTAACTCCTCTATTGCCTAGGCACTCCCTGCCTCTTAAGATCTTTGGCTGTGTCTGCTATGTGCGTGACACCAGGCCACAGGTTACTAAACTTGATACTCGTGCCCTCAAATGTATGTTTTTTGGTTGTCCTCAAATGTGTGTCTTGACTACCCTCAACACCAAAAGGGGTAATTACTGTCCTGCCCTTCGTTTGTTTGTCGTGTCTCGGGATGTTACTTTTCTGGAGTCGACCCCGTTCTATTCTTCTTCTCCTCCTGTTCCACCTCTGGGTCGTGCGTCACCTCCCTCTCCCTTGTCTGCCAATTTCTTGGTCTCTCGGATTGTAACTGATACTCTTGCCGCACCTTCTGAGCCACTCCCGGCGTCACCTCCTGCAGCTTCGCTCTCCCGTGATCCGCCTTCTACTGAGCCAGTTCTCTCGTTGGTTGATCCACCAGTAAGTGAGCCATCTATTGCTGCCCGTCGCCCTTATCGTCTTTGTCAGGATCACCCCCGGTATGCTGACTCCTATAAGGGCTTATCAGCTTCTTTACGTGCTTTTATTTCTACAATTGATACTACTGTTGTTCCTGATAGTGTTTCAAAGGCTCTCTCCCATCCTGGTTGGTGTTCTACTATGTTGGAGGAAATGTCTGCCTTGGATAATAATGGCACTTGGATTCTTGTTTCTCTTCCTGTCGGGAAACAGGCGGTTGGCTGCAAATGGGTTTACACTGTGAAGGTGAATCCTGATGGCTCTTTGGCTCGCTTGAAAGCACGCCTTGTTGCAAAAGGTTATGCCCAAACTTATGGTGTTGACTACTTTGAGACATTTTCTCCTGTTTTCAAGATGACTTTCATTCGTCTTTTTCTTTCTCTTGCTGCCACTCGGAATTGGCCGCTTTATCAGTTAGATGTCAAAAATGCCTTTCTCCATGGCGATCCTCAGGAGAAAGTCTATATGGGGCAACCTCCTGGTTTTGCTACTCAGGGGGGTCTGATCTGGTGTGTCGCCTTCGTCGTTCTCTATATGATTTAAAACAATCTCCTCGGACCTGGTTTGGACGGTTTAGCACAGTGGTGCAATAGTTTGGTCTGTAGTTAGGCAAAGATCATATCGTGTTCTTTCGTCGGACTGATTCAGGTTGTATTCTTCTCGTTGTATATGTTGATGATATTGTTATAACTGGCGATGACTGTGTTGGGATTAGTAGCCTAAAGGCTTTTCTGTAGACACAATTTCAGACTAAAGATCTTGGGCACCTGCGGTATTTTCTGGGGGTCGAGATGGCCCGAAGTAAGCATGGAATTTTTCTTTCTCAGAGGAAATATGTGATTGATAATTTGCGCGATGCCAGCCTGTTGAATGCCAAAAGTGTGGAGTCCCCAATAGATCCAATTGTTAAGCTTCTTCCTGGTGACGATGCTGTGTTTCCTCACCCTGACCAATATCGCCGAATGGTGGAAAAACTTAATTATTTGACCACCATGACCCAACCAGATATTGCCTATGTAGTCAGCATTGTGAGTTAGTTTATGTCTGATCCCCGTGTTCCTCATTGGAATGCATTGGTTCGTATCATTCGGTACCTCCATTCTAACCCGGGGAAGGGTCTACAGTTCTGTGATCGGGGTCATTTCTGTATCGCGGGCTATTATGATGCAGACTGGGTAGGATGCCCGATTGATAGGAGATCCACATCAGGATTTTCTGTCTTTGTTGGTGGGAACCTGGTATCGTGGAAGAGCAGGAAGCAAGATGTGGTGTCGAGGTCCAGTGCTGAGGCAGAATACAGGTCTATGGCGTTGGCAATATCCGAAATCATGTGGGTTCGACAGCTTCTCACTAAATTAGACGAACCACCTATGAATCCTACCAAGTTGTGGTGTGACAATAAGTTTGCTGTCTACATTGCTACTAATCCAGTGTTTCATGAGCGGACTAAGCACATCGAGATCGACTGTCATTTTATCCGTCACGAGTATAAGAACGGCACTATCGATTTTGGTTTTGTTCGATCTGATGAACAGTTGGCTGACGTGTTCACTAAGGCGCTGCTTGGGCCCTGGGTTCACTACATTTGTAACAAGCTTGGTATGATTGATATCTATACTCCAACTTGAGATTGAGTGCTAAATATATTTAGTATTAATATATTAAGTATTAATAATATCCTGTGGGGATGCCTACAATATCTGCTGCATACTTTCAGTGCTTAATAAATACGTGTGTACGTCTCATAATGAGAATACACACTTTTCCGTATTATTTCTTTCTCTCTCCTGTTCTAACAATTTCCTCTTCTGATACCCGGCCCTTAAGTTGGCTTCTAGCAGTTGAATGGTTCATTTCAAAATTATGAATTGGCAACTAAATTTGTCCTGTTTATTTATTTGTTTGTTTTGGTTATATATATATGTGTGTGTGTGTGCGCGCGCGCGCGTGTGTGTTAACTATGTTGATGTTTCCTTTTCTTATATTTACTTTACTTTGTTGTCAACCCTTGTGCTAGTGAATGAATACTTCCCATAGATGTAAAATTCTGATGCCAGTGCCATTGAAGGTTTTAAACTCTTAAGAATTGTAGTATTGCTGGTCCCACAGCTTAAAGATTATAAAGGTCATATTATACTTTCAGTGGCATTTGCCTCTTTGTTGCTGTCTCTTGAAAAATAAATGAACGAAACCCTGCTCTCTTGCTCTCTTAAGCCATGCAAGTATCATGTTTTAGTGAAATCATGTACTCCTGGTAGATAAGCAATGGCATACCTCTGAATGTTTTGTTAAAAATTTAACCTACTTTATTATGCTCACAAAAGTTGATGCCTTAACTTTGGCTTTATCCTTTCAGCCCTTTTGATGCCAACGTTTGGGACCCAGATGGTTATGCATGTGGACCCAATGACGGGAACTTTTAATTTTCTTAGTATATTTATTTATTTGTTATTTTTTGAAATTTGTTATTTAAGATTATTTCAGTAGATTTGTTTTGATAGGATTTGTTTAGATAGGATTGGCTGATTTTTCTTGCATCTTTATCGTTTTATTCTCACAAGGTGATAGGATTAGTTTATCTTTCTTTATCTTTATCCTTTTACTTTATCCTTTTTGTTATCACACGAGAATAGGATAAGTTTATTTTTCTTTCATTTTTATCCTTTTGTTATCTCAAGGACCTACGTTAGGACTCATAACTCCTAAGCTTGTGTTTTCCAATCATCGGATGATTAAACAAAAATTATTTCCTTTAGAATTGGTGTGGAGTCTAGTTTGTCCCTAGGTGCGGATTTCTAAAGGCTTATTCATGGTCGTACTGCATGACCTTTAATCTATATTTGTTACTATGTTGACCACTTTGTATTGAAAACTGAATCTACATGGATACCCCTTTCCTATTCTAGTAACTAGTGATATTTCTGATTTGTTCTTTTGAGGAAAACATCAAGTTATCAGGAGTACTTTTGCTGATTTGTATTGAAAGCTGAATCTACATGGATGCCCCTTGCCTATTCTAGTAACTAGTGATTTTTCTGATTTGATCTGTGAGGAAAACGTCAAGTTACTAACAGTACATCCTGCTGATGGATAGGAGGGACCAAATGTGTCTTCTGTGATGAAGGGAAGATGAAGCAACAAACGGGCTTGGTTGATTGTCGGGTGTGCAAAGGTGCAGGTATTTTTGGTTATCTTATTAATTCAGGAGTTAAGTAGCATGGACACATACATGCGGCATCACACTAACTGACATGCCAATTTTTACAAAAATGCTGGACACAATCTTTTGGGACACATTAGACTTTATATTTTTATATATTTAGTATATGCTAAATAAACAAGTAATTTATTCAAAGTTAATGAAAAATATATAACATACCACTAATTACATTAAAAACTCTTATATGATATTATCTTATAAATATTTCAAAACTTATTTAGAATGTATAAGCTGCTTTTTGAAGAATCTAAAATATTGTTATTATGAAGAGATTCATCACAGAAACATGTTTGGAGGGCTCATCAAAGTATCTGCAAAATATTGGAAAAGCGTTTAATATTATAAAACATCATGTCCTCCTTAGAAATGTTTGTGCTTCGTAGTTCAGGAGCAATAAGCATTTAGGAGGTTTTAAAACACAATGTGAAAAGTGACTTAGAGGTTGATATATGATTAATCGAACCTGAACCTATTAGCTCGATTTCCTCAGAGATGGAGTGAGTTGTGAAATGTGTGGAGATGAAAAAGGTCAAGCGATTCATTTTCTTTCTTCTGTTGATCTTTTCTCTATGCAGGGTTGATACTATGTAAGAAGTGTGGAGGTTCGGGATATTCAAGACGACTTTAGCTTTAAGCTACATGATATACATTTTGCATTGTTGTGTCCATCCCCTGTATATTTAGTCCAGAAGATGATTTTACTGAAGCTAATTCTTCTCGCCCAGAAGATGATTTTACTGATGGTAATTCTTCTCCCTTAAGCCTTAGAAAGGAAAAGGGTGGAAAAAATATTCTTTTTCTGTTTGCCCTATCCATGCTTCCTTTGGTTCTCTAATCTCTTCTTCAGTTTCTAAAACTTGTGATAACAATAGAAGGGACTAAACCAAACCAAACCAAAATAAGTCTATGTCTCGTCCGAATCAGTTGAGGTTAACTACATGAATTATTTTACGTTATTTTATTATATTAAGAGTCATATCTTCAGTTAATTTTAATAGGTTCATATCTTGTCTTAATATCTTATTTTATACCAATCTAGGTTTATTCCTCTTATTGTTTTCATTACTCATAATTTTATCACTTTTTCTTACTACTACATCAACTGGTCTACGTTGTAAGTGTCTAAACAACCTTAATCTATTTTTTCTCAACTTGTCATCAATTAGTGCAATCCTTATCATTTTACGAATTTTTTCAGTCTTAATTTTATCTTTTTTAGTCTTATTACACATCTATCTTAATATTCTTATTTTCACAATATTTATCTTATTAATGTGGTATTTCTTAGTAGCTTAATATTCTGTTCCATATAAAATTATTGGTCTAATAGCTATTCTATAACATTTTTCTTTTAATCTTATAGGTATCCGTTAATTATATAAAACTCCAATTATGTAAAACTCCAAAAGTACTAACTAATAGTAGGAACTAAGCCACAAAAATCCATGTGATAATATCTTTTGCATTTCACAATCAACTGGAGTTCTTTAGCCCCTTTACTTTCTTGGCCAGATTTGGGGTGCATATATATAAAACAGTTCAACTGATGAAAAAGGGTTTGGAATTATCTATTTGTGATCAGTCTTAAAAAGTTGAAAAGGTGTATGGAGTTGGAACTAGAAATTTTGTCAGCATAGTTCTCCCGGTACCATTTTTAATCTTGTGTTTGGATCACGAATTTTTAAAGGAATTTATTAAGGGGATGAAAATGATGGCGAACTAAAGTAATAAATTTTGGGGCCAAATATGTTGTCTTCCTTTGAGATTTGATTAAATGACATTAGTACTCTTAATTTTTTTAGAAATTATTGTTCCATCTTGGGCCATTTTTAGTCTAATGAAATGAAGTTTGAAATGGAATCACCTTTTTTTTTTCGAAACACTCATTTTGCTATTTGGTTCAACAAGAAAGGGTGGAATGTCTACTCTTAATAGAATAGTCATTCTTTGTATTATGGGAATGGCTATTCTATTAGAAAATGCAAAAAATGATTACTCTTATCAATTTTATTTTTTTTATTAAAACTAAAATACCCTTATATCATTTTACCAATTTTACAAAAAAAAAAAATTACATCTCATAAATCACCATCGCCTCACTACCATTTAGGGGTGTAATTTTGGCCCGACTCAGTATCTTCTTCTCGATCTATTCAAGCTCGGTTCAAGCTCGATGGACTCTTACTAAATTTTAGGCTGGGCAGGTTTTTATTGAAGGAATATACTCAGCCCAGTCCTTGGGGCATACTGGATTGAGCTGGGGTCTCGGGAGGGCCATATGCAGGCTTTTTGAAAAAAATTATTTTTCTTGTTTTTTGAATTGTATTTAGTATATAAATTACTTTAGTTTATAATTTATTATTACTTATAAGTTATTAGAAGTTATTATTATTTATAAATTATAACTAATAAGTTAATACTTATTAGTTATTCGTTATTAATTATTAACTTATTATAAACTAAAGCTTATTTATAGTGTTTATAAGTTATTAGTTATAAGTTATTATTGGTCATAAGTTATTAATTATTATTAGTTTATTACTTATAAATTATTAGTTATTAATTATTATAAAATATAAACAAAAGTTTATATATTACTTTATAGTATATAAGTTATTAGCTATTAATTTATAAGTTATTATTACTTATAAGTTATTAATTATTATTACTTTAGTTTATAAGTTATTATTTATAATTATTAGTTTATAAGTTATTATTACTTATAAGTTATTTAGTTATTATTACTTAAGTTTATATTTTATATATTACTTTAGTTTATAAGTTACTAATTATTAGTTGTATAAGCTATTAGTCATTAGTTTATAAGTTATTAGTAATATATAAACTAAAGTTTATATATTCCTATATAGTTTATACTATATAAGTTATTATTTATTAGTTTTTAAGTTATTATAAATTATTATTACTTATAAGTTATTAGTTATTATTACTATAGTTCATACTTTATATATTACTTTAGTTTATAAGTTATTAATTATTAGTTATCTTATTAGTTTATTAGTTATAACTTATAAGTTATAAGTTTATAAGTTATTATATGTTATTATTACTTATAAGTTATTATAAGTTATTATTACTATGAATTATTATAAGTTATTAACTTATTATATTATTACTTATTACTTATTACTTAGTTATTACTTATTACATATTAGTTTATAAATTAAGTTATAAACTAATATTTATAATACAATAAGATTGAATACTTCAAATAATTAAATACAATATAAAATTTTAAATGCAATATAAAATTTTGTTTGGACTCGGGCTCGAGTCGGGCCACGAGTTCGAGGGGAAGGCCCAGATCCAGTCCTAGGGTACTCAGGCTCGGGCTGGGTGTGGCGCCGGGATTTAGGAGTTTTTGGTAGTTAAAAAATAAACAAAAACTTAAAAGATGTTTAGAAAATATTTTAACACCTTGAAAGTCAACTTTTAAAAACTCTTTTTGTCGAAAATAGAGTCGTAATTTAGTTTTTTAGAAAAAATCAAGAAAAATAAAAATGGTCACTGATCTTTAAAATTTTAACCAGAGAAAAAAAGTTCGGGGGTTAAGGTACGAATCGGAGAAGGTATTAGGCACCATGTTCGCCCAACCGTAAGGTTGACCTCTACTAATTATCATTGGTTCTTAATAAGATTTTTCAAATGCATGCAAATACAGAAAATAAAAATGAGCAGAGAACATTCAAAATTAAATACGAAAAATACATAGCATATGTATATAGAATACCGAAACAAAATAAATAAATAAAATTTTAAATCATACGGCATGCAATTTTTAACTAAAGAATACATGAAGTAAACCCGTATGCAATAATGCTTTAAAAAAAAGAAAGCATGCTAAAGATAACCAAAATTAAAATAATACTAAAATGGATAAACAACCTAAAATAACCTAAGTTATTCTAAAACATGATTTTAAAGAATGTAACTAAAATATGCACATTACTAAAATAATCTATATTAGTATTAATATAATTAACTTCTAATAAAGAGGAATATTAAACTAAAATAAAATGTGCATAAAAATTCTATATTAAAACTTAATAATAAGGTAAACAATGAAAGATTATTAAACTAATAAGAAGAATTTTTATATTATTTTATCCATATAAGAGAATGTTCAAAGATTTAATCAAAGAAAACTAAAAAAAATTTACAAAAAAAGATCCAATTAAAATTAAAAGGGTTTAAAGAAAAATAAAAAAAATATTACTAAAATAAAATCAAAGAATTAGAATTATAACCAAAAGAAAAATAGAGAAATTTATTAGGAATTTTAGGAATTTTATATAAAAAGAACATGACCAAATAAAGAATAAAATAAATACTACAAAAAGAAAAAGCTATGCTAACATCAATAGATTTTTTTTGTGAATTTTGGTATTAAAAAAATAAAGGAAAAAAAAGAAATGCAAAAGAAAATTAAATTATCAAAAGATTTAATTAAACTAATATTAAAATATTTAACTAAACTAGCATTAAAAAAAATTAATGCATAAAAGAAAAGAAAGATAAAAAAAAATATTATCAAAAGATTTAAACTAAAAGGCAATGTATCTAAAATAACAACTAAGCAATTATTTAATTTAAA
>JAOTRH010215628.1:0-10720 GCA_034768845.1 Heliamphora exappendiculata
CCGAAACCTTCAAACCAATAAAATTTTGACGAACCATCGAAACTTGCTGCCCAAGTAAGGCGACCGCCAACTCTCATTGTGGCGACTGCCATAAAACTTTGTAGAAACCCTAGCCAAAAATGGCGACCGCCACCTTTCATCATGGCGACCGCCAACTCCCATTGTGGCGACCGCCATAGAATTTTAAAGAACTTTCCAAAAACATGGCGACCGCTATCTTTGATAGTGGCGACCGCCAACTCCAAATGGCCTGATGTGTCCCAAAACGTGGCAACACGTCATTGGTTGAAAAATTCTATAAATATCGTACCCCAGCATACGTTTTCAGTACGAATTTTGAGTGAAAGAAACTCTGCCATTATACCAACCGATCCCGAGCCCCGACGCTAAAACCCTGCCGAACCTCCGACCGATGTCGAAGCCCCGCTTGGATCACCACGCGAGAATTGGATCATTGAAGCATACTCCCAACTTGAGGATTCTCCGACAATCTAGGTATCCTGCTTAGATCCTCAATCTTTCTAAAACTCTATTTTCTCTCTTTTGAAGTGATCGGGTTAAATTTAATATTAATTTGTATTTTTCTTTCATTTACATAGTCAATCCTATCCACTTCATGTAATTCAGTTATTTTATTTAATTGTTTAGTTATTAATCTCTTCACATTCACACTAAGCACATTATCTTTCTCTTTAATTAACTCACCAAATTTGTGTTACAATGATTTAACGATACGACTAAGTAATGTCGTTATTGTTATGATATAAGCACTTACATGAAAATGATTTAATCCTAGCATTTCATTTTTGCGCTTTTCTTTTCTTTTTATGCTAATTTAATGTTTTAGTATTATTTACTTTTTTTTCCTTTTAATTAGTGTAATTTTCTTTTACTAGCATTTCATTTTATTTCTCGTTCCATTGTAATTCTTAATTTTCATTTAATAGCAATGTAATTTTCTTCTTTAGCATTTACTTTTTTTTCTTGTAATGTAACTTTAAAAATTCTTATTTCTTTTTCTTTTAACTTAATGTAATTTCTTTCTTAATGCACCATTTGTCTATTTTTCTTTCTTTACTTATAATATTAATTTAAGTGTTCTTTTACTTTCTTAGCTTTATTTCTCATTTTTCTTTTCCTTTAGTTTAATGTCCATTTTTCATTTAAGCATTAGTTTAATGTTCTTTTTTAGTCTTTTATTTTCTTATAAGCTTTAATAAATCTCCATTTAGCATTTATTTTCTTGTAATATTAAAATTAATTTTCCTTATAGAAATTTATTTTTCATTTTCTATAGTCTTATTCTCTATTCATGGCACTTTTCTTTTTATTTTTGTTAAAACCTAAAAATCACCAAAAGTTTCCTAAACTAGCTTTTGTCTTTTAAGTGTTATCTTCTTTTGATTTCTTTTTATTTTCTTTTGTTTCTTCTAAAGTATAAAATATAAATAGTAAAGTAGTATTTTCTAACCTTTTTATTTATTTTAGCATAATTGTCCTTCTGTAAAGTTTTTCTTTTCATTTAAATCTTTTTGTCATACAACTTTTATTTTAAATTTATTTGTCAGTAAGTTTTTCTTTTTTTAATGTAGGAATTTCACATGCTTCTGTTTTGGTCATACTTTTGATAATTTACGCATGCTAATATTATGTTTAAAATAGTTTAGCTTATTTTGTAGCAAATTCATGTTTAGGTAATTTTAATAATTTCTACCATGCTTCTATTCTTTTATTTAAATCATGATAATTAGCTTATTTTTATGAATATTGCATGTGAGAATATTCCATATATTCTTTAGTTAGAAATTGTATGCCTTAGAACTTAAGATTTTATACTTTTTTTATTTGTTTTAATTTAGAGTATTATGTACATGTATTATGTATTTTCTATACTTGATTTTGGATGTTCTCTCTTTACCTCTATTTTCTTTAGTTGCATGTATTTGAGAAATTCTATTAAAGAACCAATGATGATTAGTAGAGGCCAACCTTATGGTTGGGCGAACGGGGTGCCTAACACCTTTCTCGATTCGTACCTTAGCCCCCGAACCCTATTTCTCTGGTTAACGTTTTAAAGATCAGTAACTATTTTTTTTTTCTTAATTTTTCTCAAAAACTAAGTTGCGACTTTATTTTTGATAAAAATTGATTTTAAAAAATTAGTTTTCAAGGTGTTGAAATATTTTTTAAAATATTTTTTGAATTCCCTTATTTTTGACTCCTAAATCCCAACGCCACACCCGTGAACTACGATTTGGTCCGATCCCTAGCAAAGGGGTACGTAGGCAGCTCGATTAAAATTCGAGTACGACCAACATCATGCTTGTGTGTTCGTGGCCTAAGAGTGATAGCTCGGTCAAATGGTTATTTTCTCTAGGTCTTTGATATAATTTGTTTCATGCATCGCTATGCAAGTTATAGCAAAGAGGGACAACTGTAGACACCCCAATTTGATCCCGCCTAATCTTAGGTGAATTCGATCATAAAAACAAGTATAATGGTACTTCAGTTCGATCATCGGGAAGTGATCCAAACTCGGTATTTGAACCCAAAACCTTCAAACCAATGAAATTTTGTTAAACCATCGATAACTTATTGTCCAAGTCATTCCAAAAGTGGCGACCACCATATAAATTGTAGCAACCGTAAATAAAACCTTTTGAAAACCCTAACCAGAAGTGGCGACCGCCACCTTTAACCTGTCGACCGGCAACTCACATTGTGGCGACCGCTAATAGAATCTTGTGGAACTTCTTTTAAACATGGCGAATGCCAACTCCAAATGGCTTGACGTGTCCCAAAACGTGGCAACACCTCATTGGTTGAAGAATTCTATAAATACCGTACCTCTGGTACGTTTTCAAGGACAGAATTTTAGTGAAGGGTTTTGAGAGAGAAGCTCTGCTGAGTCATCGAGCAATTTCGAGTCTCGACGCCGAAGCCCTGCCGAAATACCGAGATCCGAACCTCTAATGCCTACATTGAAACCTTGCTTGGATCACCACCCGAGGATTGGCCCATCGAAGTACATTCCCCCAACTTGATGATTACTAAGCAATCCAGATACCTCGTTTGGATCCCCGATCTTTCTAACTCCATTTTCTTTCTTTTGGAGTGATCGGGTTAAACTTCAATTTCAATTCACATTTTCCTTTCATTTACATAGTCAATACTATTTGCTTCATGTAATTTGATTATTTTCTTTAATTGTTTAGTTATTCATTTCTTCACATTCACACTTAACGCATTTGTTATTTTCTTTTTTTTATTAATTCATTAAATAGTGTTAATATTTTTGGCAACTACAACTTATTAATATTGTTAATTGTTATAAAAAGCACTTACATTATATGAATGTAATTGTCAATATTACATTCATATCCTCCAATTAAAATACTTATGTGCTTATTTCATTTTTATTTCTTTCTTTTATTAGTTATTGTTTTAATATTCCTTTATTTTCAGCATTAGTTTAATGTCCTCTTTCTTTTTCTTTTTCTTTTGATTGCAATGTAGCTTTAATTTCCTTTCAATGCACCATTTACTTTCTTTTTCTTTTCTTTTTTTCTTTTATTTTCTTATAATATTGGTTTAATGCCCCTTCATTAGCCTTTATTTTTCATTTTCTTTTCTTTTCTTTATAGTAGTTTAATTTTCCATTTTAGTATTTTTTTTTCTTTTCTTTTTCTTATAGTATAGTTTTATTTTTTTTTTCTAATGTTCCATTTCTTATTTTTCTTTTCTTTTTTTCTTTTTTATAGTTTTATTTTCTTTTCATAGTACTTATCTTTTTTTTCTTTTCTCTTATTTCGTTAAACCCAAAAAATCATAAAAGTTTTTTAAGCTAATTCTCATTCTTTAGTTGTAATTTTCTTTCCTTTTATTTTTTTTCTTTGTTTCCTTTTATTTTTGTCTCTTTAAAAAATATAAATAGTTAAATTTTCTTTTATTAATTATATTTTCTAACATTTTCATTTTTAGCATAATTATTCTCTTGTGAACTTTTTCTTTTAAATTCTTAAATTCTCTTTTGTCATAAAACCTTCATTTTAAATTTCTTTGTTAGTAAATTTTCTTTAAGATTTTGCCTAGTATTTCTTTCATTAAAAGATCATTATGTTAAATGCTAACATAGTTTATTTTGATAACATACATGTTTTAGTCCCTTTATCTGAAATCATGTTTAGGATAGTTTAATTTATTTCTTGTTAGCAATCCATGTTTAGGTAGCATGCTTTATTCTTTTACCCAAATTATGAGAGTGTAGTTTATTTTGGTAAAATTGCATGCCGATGTGCTCCATGTATCCATTAGTTAGAAATTGTATGCCATACGACGTAAGATTTTATCCATTTATTTGTTTTGATTTAGAGTGCTATGTATATATGTTATGTATTTTTTATATTTAATTTTGGATATTCTCTCTTTACCTCTATTTTTTTTATTTGCATACATTTGAGAAATTATATTAAAGAACCAATGACGGTTAGTAGAAACTAACCTTATGGTTGGGCGAACGGGGTGCCTAATACATTTTTCAATTCGTACTTTAGCCCCTGAACTCTCTTTCTCTTGTTAAACGTTTTAAAAATCAGTAGTCATTTTTATTTTTTTTAGTTTTTCTCAAAAACTAAGTGGCGACTCTATTTTTAACAAAAAATAATTTTTAAAATTTAGTTTCCAAGGCGTTAAAGATATTTTTTAAATACTTTTGAATTCTCTTATTGTTAAGAAGGGTGGAGTACATGGAGGTCACCAAATCGTTGAATGGATGTGGGGGAGACTATCGTTGAGATCCCGACATAGTGAGTGAGATGACTTAAGGGACTGCTCAACCGAAGTTATTTGAAGATTAATGTGTGCCAATTTTCAAAGACGAAATTTCTTAGAGAGTTTTGAGACCCGGTCATATTTTTTTCGTAATTAAATATTTATATGGTAAATCGTATACGTGGGGTGATACGATGCATATATGTAGTTAATATATGTATGTGTGGCTAGTGGGCCCGGTAATGCGTTGCTTGTGTTATTAGACCCACTTGTGTGTGCGGAGGTCCGAGAAATTTAAGTCGAGAATAATTTGAATTCCAATAATTTTTGAAAATATTAGTTTCAACATTAATTTGAAGTTAAAATATTAATCTCGATGTAATTTGGATGTAATTACATGGTTTTTGGGTTTGTTGGAAGATTGGTGGCATCATGGTAAATTGTTTGAACTTGGGGATTGGATAATTAGACAAAGCTTCTTGAGGAAGTTTCATAAAATCAACCTTTTTGCTCCCTTCTCCCCACCACCAAACTCTCCCTTGCTCTCTCTTTCATTTTTGTCTTTCTCTATCCCATCTCCAAGACCAAGACTAAGACCCCATGAAAGCAAGTTTGAAGCTCTCTCTCTCTCTAAAAATTGAAGGCCTTGGGGGTGGAATTGAACAAAGTTGCAAGGAGGAAGGTGGTTCACAACATCAAGAACTTCGACTACGACCAAATGAAAGTTGATTTTGGCAAGTTCAGGTTCTCCCGCAAAGGTCTGAGTTTTGGGTTTTGAAAATTCGAGGTAGAATTTTGATTAATCTTGAATAAATTGCTTAGAGATGTGATTAATTTTTTTTACTTATGAAAATGGGATGAAACCCCTTTTTATTTTTGAAAACCCTAGATCTATGGAACTTGAAAGTGGTATTTGAAAGGAGTTGGGCGATATTTTGAGAAATCATATGAGTTATGAGAAGTGAGGTGTTGATTTATGTTGAAACTTGATTAAATTTTGAAAATCTTAGTTGTGGGAAGAAAGATGAGATTTGGGTTTGATGTGTAATTGAGTTAATTAGAGTGGTACATGTTGTTATGTGTTTAAGTTTCTTGTGGAAATTGGAAACCATGACTTCATTGGGGATGAGTTTAATAAATTATGAATTTGGGTGTATAAATTGGGAATGTGATGGATAATTGATTTTATGAAATTCTTGTGCTTGAAGGTTTTGGATTTCTTTTCTATCAAACCCTATGTTTTTCCAAGACGCAAGTACCTTCTCTTTGCATGAAAATGGGTTTGAATGAGTATTGGGTTCAAAATCTTGCAAAAAAATTAATTTTGGTGCAGGACAGCTTGAAGGACCACTCAAGCGGTCTATCGGGCGATTTTGGGTTGGTCTCGACTTCTTGTTACAGGCCAGACCGCTCGAGCGGTTTATCGAGCGATCCTTTTAGCTAGTTAAAAATATATTTTAAAAATTAGTGTATCTTCATATGTCGTGAGCAAGTACTGTCGAGGAACCATATCCCCTCCTTGAATGAGAATTTGAGACACACCTGCAAGGAGAATCAAGTTTTGATCTTTGGTACCCAAATTTTCTTGGGTTCTTTGATGTTAGTTCCTTGAGGAGGTGTTACTTTAGGAACCTAAGCTTTTTTGACAGAAACATTATGAGATTTTCTGTATGGGCAGTGTGTGACAACGTGTCCATACTCATAACAATGAAAACATGTAACATTTGAATGATTTGATGATACTTTGACAAAAATGCTGATCAAGAATTTTTGTTTCTTCTTGGATTTATAACTAATTCCAGTTTTGTCAGAAACACATTTTTGCATTTCAAGAAGTTTATCCAAATTTTTCTTTGCTTAAGTGAACTTATAAACAGTTTTTGTAAGATCCTCAATTCTTTGATTCAAAATTTGATTTTTATTTTTCAAATCAAAGATTTGTTTTGTCAAAACATATTTTTCACTTTTTAAAGTCTCTATTTCAGTTGAGGAGGAAAGAACTAATTTTTTTAGAATAGAATTCTTAGCTCCTAAGTTTCTCAACTCATAATGTGAATCCTCAAAAGCATTTTGCAGTTCTTTTAAGGAAAGGAGTCGGGAGTTACCTCATCATCTTCTCTGGCCATAAGATATAGATTTGTAACTTCATTTTCTTCCTTTTCATCCTCAAAGCTGTTGTCATCGCTTTCGCCCCAAGCTGCTATCTTGGTCTTTTTGAAGCCTTTCTTGAATTGCTTCTTGAGCTGAGGGTATTCAGGTTTGACGTGTCCAGCCTTCTTGCATTGGTAGCAGATTATTTCATCTTTCTTGTTTTTTGTTTTGAATCTACTGGAATCACCTTTGAACTTGTTTGGCTCTCCCTTGTATCCTTCCTTCTTGAAGAATTTCCTTCTTTCTTATTTTTTATTTCTAAGAAACTTTTTGAACTTCTTTGTGATGAGAGCCATGTCTTCATTCTCATCACTGGAGGACTCTTCTTCAGATTCTTCATCATGAGTTAAAGACTTAAAGGCAATACCTTTCTTCTTTTGTTTTCTTCCTCATCATCCATCTTGATGTTCATCTCATGGGTCATGAGAGAATCAAGAAGTTCTTCTAAGCTGAGCCTGTTCAGGTCTTTGGCTTCTTGAATTGCCGTGACCTTAACTTCCCAATTTTTTGGCATACACCTCAAAATTTTTTTAACTATTTCTGCATTAGTATAGATCTTGCCAAGAGATTTCAGTCCATTGATAATGTCAGTGAAGCGAGTAAACATATCAGATATAATTTCATCATACTTCATTTTAAATAGTTCATAGTTATGCACAAGCAGACTGATTTTTAACTCGTTCACTTGATTGGTACCCTCATGGGTAACTTCAAGTCTATCCCAAATTTTTTTAGCGGTGTCACAAGTCGAGATTCTATTGAACTCGTTTGAGTCAAGTGAGCAGTAAGGGAGATTCATAGCTTTAGCATTTTTTTATACCTCCCTAATGTTAGTTTCAGTCCATTCTTCTTCAAGTTTGTAGACAATTTCCTTTTCAACAGTTTTGGTAGGTTTTTTGGGTCCAGTTATGATAACTTGTCAAAGGTTATAGTCTACGGTTTGAATGTATATTTTCATTCTAGCCTTTCAATAGTAATAGTTTGTTCCATTAAACAAAAGGGGTCTGTTGGTTGATTGACCTTAAGATTGGATAGGTCCAATACTAGTGGTTGCCATATAAAACTCTTAGACTGTTAAGTCAAAAGCAAGAGCTCATGGTCTGATACCAATTGTTAATTCTAGGCAACCCAAGAGGGGGGATGAGTTGGGTCTTTTAAAAAATGACAAATTAAAATATTTTTCATAAATATTTTAATATTGCAATAAGGCAAGATAAGCAAATACGAAATCAATGCAAATATTAAAAGATGAGGGATAAAGAGATAGAACCAGACATCAGAGATTTATAGTGGTTCGACTTTATCCTAGCTTACGTCCACTCCTCAAGATCTCCCTTTAGTATTTTTACTATTCAGAATACTTCACGAGCATATTCCAAACCTTTACAATTTTCAAGACTTCGCTTGAATGATTTGAATATTTACGGGCACATTCATAAGCCTATTTCAGTTTCAAGAAGATCCTATGAAAACAAGTTCATATTTTCTTCTAATATCTCTGGAACTCTTCTTTGATGAGTTTCACTCACTCACTCAAAGCATAAAGGGTGACTTACCTTGATTACAATAAATGAAGAGTATTAATGATGAACTCTCACTCTCTTTATAGAAATAATTTACAATAAATGAAAAGATAAAGAGAAATGAGGAACAAAAACTTGAGTTATAGCAATAAATGTGAGCTTGAGATTTTTTAGATTGATTTGAGTAATAGAACAGTGAATACAAGTTTTCAACCATCTTAAATACTGAGAAGTTACTCCTTATATAAGTTCTTGTGCATTCATAACCGTTGGAGGTAGGTGGGAGCAATAAATGTCAAAAATCCAACTGTTGAGATCTGCTGCGAATTTTCTGAGGGGTCGACACAATTTCTGCATTCTACCTCCAACATTCTGATGTCGACACATTTGGATCTGGTGTCGACTCGTTTGAAAATTTCAGCATCCGGAGTAACAGTGTTGTGTCGACAAAACTAGCCTTTGGTGTCGACATGAATTTCTGCAGGCAGCCTCGGTTCTTTTGTGTCGACGCATTTGGTCTCTGGAGTCGACACCAAAATTCAGCAGACAGTCTCGAGACTTTTGTGTCGACACATTTGGACTTGGGGTCGACACCAAAAATCTGCAGGTGGTCTTGGTTGTTTTGTGTCGATACAACTTCTATTTGTGTCGATCCAAACTTTCAGATACCAAAAGTGAGGATCACTTTTGTGTCGACACAAAACTAATTTGTGTCGACTCAACTTGAGTCCTTTTAGAGAAAAGGCTCTTTTGTGTTGACACAAAGTTTGTTTGTGTCAACACTAGTTTTGATACCTGAAACATGACTTTATGAAAACTGTTAGGGTGTCAAACCATTGGTTCAAAGAGATTGACACACTTGATGTGCTTCAAGTATACTTTGCTTTAAAAGTGTTTGATTTAAATTTCAATTTAGATCAACACAACATATTCTTGTTCAAGAATACTTAAGTGCTTGAATTCTTTTGAAATATGAGTCAATTCTTTTGGTTAAGATGTCAATCTAAATGATCAAAATGTGTTAACACTTACATTTTAAAAATATAAAATATTATTCATTTAAATTCATTTATTTTTAAAAAATAAATTATGAAAATCATCAAAATCAAAATAAAAAAGCACTTGGGCTAATAGTGTTGGGTTCAAAATCTTACAAAAAATTAATTTTGGCGCAGGACAACATGAAGGACAGCTCGAGCGGTCTTTTTCGCTAGTTAAAAATATATTTTTAAAAATTAGTGTATTTTCACCATACGAACTCCGAATTTAGTCATTCTTGTACTCAAATTGAAGCCCTAGAAGTCTTCTATCCAATGGTTCTAACCTCACATTAAAATTCTTTTTGTAAAATTAGTTATAACCAAAATAGTGAAAGTATGTTTGTTTTCATTGACTGTTTTTTGCATGTTTTTTTGCTAAACTTCATTGAAAATATTGTTTTTATTCGCGTTGGCCCTTTTTCTTATATTCCTCATACTTTGGGATACTTATGTGAGTTTTTACTTTTAGACCTCATGGTATGGGCCCCGAGTTGTGATCAAAACAATGTCATTTTGACCTTTAGGCATCCAAGTTGGTTTTGTTGACTTTTGACCTTGACCTTGTCTTTTTGGTGCACTTTTCCTTGTTCTTGAGTCCCTCTCTACCTTCTATACCTTTAAATGCCATGTCTGGATATGTAGGGTGTGACAATGAATTATGTGGTTTGAATTCGAGTAGATGAGTGTATATCTATGCAATATTTGGCATGTGTGGCATTGCTAACCATGTGAAATGGTTATTTATTAGCATGCGTGGCATATGAGCCTATATGGCATGCGAGCCTGTGTGGCGTTGTTAACTATATGAAATGTTTATCTATTTAGCCAGTGTGGCATGTGAACCTGTGTGTCATGTGTAGCCTGTGTGTCATGTGTCGCCTGTATGGCGTGTCACCTGCGTGGTAGCGTTAACCATGTGAAATGGTTTTCAAATTAGATTGTGTGGCAATGTTACCCATGTGAAATTGTTATTTGTTTAGCTTGTATGGCATACTTTGGTCTGTGTGATAATGTCAGCCATGTGCAATGGTTTGGTGGTTAGCTAGTGAAACGATGTTCTTATACTAGATAATGTCTTTTAGGCTCGCCCGTATGGCATGTGTGACCGATGTGCTATATTCTAGCCCGAGTGACATGTTAAGTTGTGTGTTAGGACTAACCTCTGTGGTATGAATAGACGTGTGGCATCCTTGGTCGTATAAGATAGTGACCTATGATGTTGTGGTATTAGTGAGT